>VXAA01002488.1:246253-293763 GCA_013399115.1 Anseranas semipalmata
GAGGGGGCGCGAGGGGGCGCGGGCGGGCGCTCCCCCTCAGCCCCTCAGCTCCCGCCTCAGCACCTCCGTGTCCCTGCGCCCGCCTCAGCGCGCCCGCCTCAGCCTCTCACTGCCCTCTCAGCCCGCCTCAGAGCCCCTCAGCCCCGCGCAGGTATGTCGGGACTTGTGCCTCGCCCTGGAGGAGCCCCGGCGCAGGCCCGCTGAGGGAAGGAGCGAGGGGCGGCACTGGCGCGGTGGGGCCCCCTCACGCCACGGGACGCGTGGGCCCCGCACCAGGCCCACAGGGCGGGTGGGCGCAGTGTCCCACTGTGGGCGAGGGCTCGGGCCGAGTCTGTGCATCTGCAGATGTCAAACGCCACGAGGACCATAACAGAGGTTAAAAACGGCATCAAAACGGTGTCGTATGTTTTCAGCACCATCCGCCGGAAGCCCCTCGTGCAGTTCCAGGTGGGTCAGTCAGCCGTGGCCATGGCACAGCCAGAGCTGCTGGGGCTGTCTGTGACGGGTGTGAGAAGAGGAGTTACGGGGTTGACCGACACTGTCACGGCTGTGCCATGACACCGACACAAGCCGTGTGCTGGCATAAACAAGGCACTTGCTAAGGCCATAGAGTGTTTTCCTGAAATAGCCTTTCCCAGATGTTCTATAAATCGATCAGATACATGTTTTATTTGACAGAAATGTTTACATGGTAAAGAATAAGTGCAGGTCTAGCACATGAAGCGGGCATTATTATAAACTTTTTTTAGTGAGTATAAACACTTGAGTGCTTTGAGTATGGGTTCACTCATAACACGAATAGGAGGGAACTTCATTATAGTCTTGTGGAACCACTGTGGATTCAGCTTACAATAGAAATTCGAGAAAACTGGTACAGGTGGCTGCACAACAGGTGCATTTGGTTGCAAGTCCTGACTGATGGACTTGCACAGAACTGAGTGTAGGAGATGTCACTGCAGGGATAACACCTCCTAGCTATTAGTTCATCTGACGTGAGGGATCCAGAAAAACAATTTAGTTGCACTCTGCTGGCAGAAGATAGCCTCTTTAATTTGGATTGGATTGACACCAGGTTTTAAAAGCTAAAATGCTATCTGAGCCACATGTGGCAATACAGAAGAGAGTTTTATGCAAAAAACAAGGGGGGGAAACCTGTAAATATAGGACATGAGGCAGTGGAGCAGGACAAAGCTGTTGACACAGCTGTTTTTCTCATGGTTGGATGGATATTGGTATTATGCGTTAGTTTGGCTGCATTTGCATCAAGTAGCGTGGCATGTACTGTTTAGTAATTTTGTTAAGCAGGTGGGTCAGGATAACTATTTGATTTCATTGCCATTATTCACATGCTGTAAATTTTGTATGTACTGAGGGTTTTGCTGGATTAGGGTTTAATTAGTTTACCATGTGATATGCCCTGTGATTTGGGAAAAGTCACTTATTTTGTTTATTACCTCCATTGTTCCAACCTTATGAAAAAGTCTTTTATCTACTCTTCTCGTCTTAGGAACACTGGAAATTTAGCGCTGGAAATTTTAGTTTCTAGAAGTCTGGCAGACTGAAATCCTGAAATACAGGTGCCTATGGATCTGAGCAATGTTATTAACAGGGGTGTTATTCTCACAGACATTCTTTGTATACCTGCCTGAGAACATCCATTTGCTAATAGACAATAAACCAGGTTTAATGCATAAGAAAGCGAACCAGGAAAATTGTGGGCAGTGCATTACAGGATATTTGGCATTCTCTGTAAGCATTTATGTACTGCGTTGGGAGTGTCAGCCTCATTAACTGGCTACCATAAGTGGGCAGCATTCCAGTCCCAGCGTACAAGACTGCCCTCCAGGCCTGTATGGAAAAATGTGCTGACTAAACACTGTACTCGCCATGCGTTCGGCCCCTGCTCAGCATTGCTTACTGGCTCGCGTGTTCATGAGGCTGTCGCGTGCGCAGGAGAAACGGAGAATCTCTGAGTGCTCTTCTGTGGAAGCAGGTTACACACAAGTGAGCTGCTCTCTTCCTCGCTAGCTGCTTTGACTCCAGTAGCAAGGCGGAGAGAACAGACATGGAGATGCACGCACTGAACCAGGGGAACCGTTATCTTAGGCCAAGGTGAGCTCCGGAGCTGCGTTAGCACAGGACTGCAAACTCGGGTGTCCTGCAGAGCTGCAGCCTGCATCACACAGGGTGAGCGCTGAGCAGACGTGATACCGAGATGCCAGGAGCAGACATCTGGGAACATGGGGGTGGGAAGGGAGTGTAATTTTTGAGATTTCATGGGTGAGGCCAGCAGGATTTCACAAGAAGCGTATACCTTATTCCAGCCCCACAAATCAAGCGTGACAGAGCACCATCTTATACTGTTCTTATGATGGGACACAGATTCCATTCCTCACAGACACACATACATTCTGAGGCGTTTATTTAATTCCTTAAACACACCATGTTTCTAAGAGGTCTATATTGAGAGTGTACATGGGAGAATGCAGCTCAGAGTCGGGAGGGAAAAGGTGATTCCGACTTCATTTGTACTTGTGCCTTGTGGGCAGTGTTTCCCAGCATCTCGCTTCTTGTACAATTTAAAATTCTGCAGTGTTGATCCTGCTGATTTTTTTTTTTTCCATGGTCTTTGCCTTGAAAACAAAGATACAGAAAGAAATGGGAGGAAAGCATGTTTGTTGGCAACTATATTCAGATTGCTGTTTCACCCCAGACTTCATGTGTAATCTTGATAATTTAAGTTGTCTGGAATCACAGCTCTCTGTCTATAAGAAAAAAGGGGATAAAAACACTTTGTTTTCTCAGAGGGCTTGAAAAGAGAAGTACAATGGCTGGACATTGGTAACAGAGCCATATGAGCACACTGAACTCTTGCCCAGAGGTTCAGGGAAATGACACTTTTCATGCCATATGTTTTTCATGCCATAAGTGGCATATGCCAAATGCCATATGCCGTTTATTGAGGCACTTGCTAGGACTTTTTCTTGAATGTACAGTGTGTGTGTGTGATAGACATAAGACCTGCATCCTGTAGAGGAAAACAACCATATTTTCTCTTGAATCAGGGGAGCCACAAACATATTGTGTACTTCGTTCTGATGTGAAGTGTACAGTGGCCTTTACTGCATATCAAAAAACAACAGTTTTGAGAACAACAATAAAATGTGGAATGCCTAAACTGGATCAGAGAGAACTGTTAAAAGTTTGGTTCAGCCACTGACCTAAGAACCGAAAGGATTTGTCTTTCTCTCTGTCCCCCATCTCTTGCCCGCACAGACTAAGTTCTGGGGGACAAGGATTTTCCCTTACTAACTACCACAATGAAGTCCTAATTTTACTAATTGCCTCTAGCAAGTCCTGCCCTATAGACCTTATCAAGGGTCTTTACCTCAGTAACATAAGCTCGCTGGAGAAAAGCAGAGAGTTGTTTTTTTTTTTAAAGAAAAGCACCGATACATTTCACATGCTGCTTTTATCAAAGGCTTCTATTAGCTTTTTAGCTAGCTTGTCCCAATTTCATTCAGCTATCACAACACTGAATTTAGATGATGAGACTGAATTACTCAATTTGATGTGTTTAACACAGATAATAGAAACCTGTTTTAAGAAAATGCGGTGTTGGGATTTGAAGAGCTGAAATGTTAGGTGTTTCAGATAAAAGAGGCCTTTATTATCGATGATTTTCCCCTCAGAGGCTTCCTCCTACACAGACAGTATGAGTATTCCTTTCTCTTTGCAGCAGAGCACAATAATACACAGTAGTTCTGGCATGCTTGTCTGCTGTGAAGTTAAGAAACTTCAGTCCTATTTTTAGACAAGCTGCTGGATATTCTTTTTAGGATTTACAGAGAAAGTGAAGATGGTGAGGTAGTGTTCATGGGACAAATCCTCACCATTTTCCTCAGTTTAAACATCTCCATTCTCTACAACTGAACCAAACCAATTCATACCAGTTCAAGATTTGGTCCTGCACCTCTAAGAAAATGCTTAGCATAGGTCCACTTCTCCCATAGGCTTTTTCCTGCTCAACTGCCTGTTTGGTAAGCTTAATGCACTAATTACAGTAAAGGCCCAGTCAGAGCAGGCAAAACACCCACTTCTTTCTGTCTACTTATTTTTCCTTCTTTTATATCACCTGTCATCAGAGAACCCATGGTTCTCTGAGTGAGAATTCATGGTTTAATGGAGGTCTTGGTAGCGTTAGGTTATAGGTTGGACTGGGTGATCTTGGAGGTCTTTTCCAACCTAAATGATTCTGTGATTCTGTGAACCCAGGAATTTGTAGAATTCTGTGGAATTCTGCCACTTAAAATGGCAAGGCCAGAAGCAAGGGATGCTTCTTGCAAAAAAAGGGATGTTCCTTGCAAAAGCAAGGAACAGTGAATCCACAGGTTTGACAGTAATATTTACCAATGAGACCATGGATAGATACAGGAAACTGAACTGTACAGTGAGAATAATGGAGGAAGGGATGTGAAAATTAAACATTACTGTTGCAATGGTGGGAGAAAACTATTGTGCTTGGGCAATATAATAGAAACAATTCTAGCTCCACAAATGGAGGACACAAGAATCTAGCTGTGTAGCTGCAGTCAATGTTTTCTTTAGACAGGTCAGCAGAAGGGAACTTTGAAATGGGACTGGAAGAAAATCATCGGGATGATGTGTTCATCGTAAAAGACCTCACCGTTTGGAGTCATGTGAGTAAGCAAGAATTGTAGCTGTTACAGCAAACAAAAACTGGCTAGCTTTAAGGACTAAGAAAGCTTGAAAATACACATTTTAATAGTCTATAAAACAAATACAAAGACTTAACATTTATTTTTAGAAAATCTCATGGTTCTTGCAGGCTTAGCTGTGTTGCAATAATACTGCCTTTTCTCTGCTATTTATCACCAGGCTCTTCTGTTTAGGCTATAAACTGTTTGGGGCAGGAAGTGTCTTTTACTGTCTGCTTGCACAGCAACGCCTGAATCTCAGCGAGAAGCCTCTAAGCTCTGCTGTAATGTAAATACTAAATAATGATAGTCACAGAGGACTTAGCCCCCACCCCACTTGGAGGCCTGCCAGTCTGCAGGGTTTGTTATAGCAGCAGACGTGCCAGCAGTGAAAAGTGACAAATTTTGTTGGCGAAAGATATTCGTAGGTCTAACAAGGATAAGAAACACCCGCCTCTAGAAACAGAGGCTTATGTCTCTCCATGGATAAACACACCCAAGATTGACTCATGCTGGCATAATCCCCTTGTGCAATTTGTATATTGGCATTAGATGTGTGTGTGAGGCAAAAAGACAAATATTTGGTTAACAAAACAACACATGGATAATCAAAAATGATTAGGCAGTTTTACCTCTCAAAACACTGCAGCAGGTGATCTGCTGCTCTTCGCCTCAGACAGGCATACCCATCCCTCTGCAAGCAGAGCTTCCCCGTTTGTTTTATCTTCATCAAAAGAACCAGCTTATTTGGTTAAATGTTACAAGAGTAAAATAAAAAATAAAGAAATAAAGCCCAATAACCCACACTATGTCAAGGGAGGGTGTATATACTGTGGTGGAAAAAGCAGGCTCATGTTCCACAAGGGGGCTTTGTCAAGTGTATTGCATAAGGAGATTACAGCCCTGAGTCTCAACCACGGCTGAAGGTTTTAGTTGTTTTTGCCACTGCCTCTGTTATTAGCATGTTACTGAGCTGCATCACAACAGCCCCTCTTACACCTTTGTGAAAAAGACCCAAAGCCCATGATATTTTTCAGAGATGGTACCCCACCCGACTGTTAGGTTCATTCCCCCACGTCCTTTCTTCTAGTTTTAGACAAAGGGAAAAGAGTTTGACAATTAATTATCTATTCACGTTGTACCCTGTGCTCTTGGATTTGTTTGATGTGAGAGGCTTATAGAAGGGAAATGAGTCGAGATTCTGCTGTGCACACCCTGAGTAAGGCTTGTCCTGCACTTCAGTGTTTTGGCAGCGTAGTTATGTTGATAAGCAAAATGAAAAAAAAAAAACCTCCTTGCAGCCCTGTATGCCATATTTCTGCCAGCAAAACTCTTGTCTCCTTGACAGTTTTACTGGCAAAAGGAAAAAACAAAAATAAACTTTTCCTTTCCTGATGCAGCCCCATCTTTGTGGAGAGAGACTTTACCACCAATTCTTGTACTGTTCTGTGGGAGGCCTCACTTCTAGTTGTGCAACGCTGCTTCCACATCTGCATGTGCAATGGCTCAGAAGTGGGGTGGCCACATACATTTCTCAGACCATTCATTATGTCTCTCATCACATAGCTAGCAAGAAGGCTGTACTGGGATCAGCAGGGCCTGCTGGATAATCCACATCCCATTCCATGGGTGGAGGAGGACCACAAAGACCAACATTTGACATCCACATTCTTCCCAAGATTCATCTGCACATCTGAGGTAGCTGTGTACCTCCACTGTGCATGGTGCGACCTTGGAGGAACTGCTGCCATCCTCCACTGGTGAAATAGCCATGAAGTCTCTGCCCTAAGCATTCTGGTGCATGTCTTGCAGTTCTCAGTTAGGTAGACGTCTCTGGGGAGAGCCTGGATAGATCAACATCTCTGCGTTAGAAGGGCTGCTAGAACCCCGTAGTAGATAGACATGGAAGGAGCTGGCTTTCAGAGTTTTCTGAAAGTTCAGCTAGGGAAGAATAACTCTTCTAGCACAAGTGATACGTGTTTACGTATATTCATTCAAATCTCTTTTGGATACTCTCAATATTCTGGTAAATATGATTACAGTATGTTTTACTTGTTTTAACCTATAGTGCTGTCCGTGTAGCTGAAGGCATGGCATAACTTATGTACCTCATCAGTTAGTTCAGCCAGTGTAAAACAGATTGGATCAACTTATATTAGTAGAGGATGAGCCCAAATGTATCCGATTGGCATTGCCTATTACTGAGTTCTTTCGTAGGAGGTAGAATTCTGCAAGCAGCGCCTGCGTGTACTAGGGCTCCTCCTGGCCTCACAGCATGCTCCTGCTCACTGAGTCAGGCTCTTGGAGACCAGGTCTGTGAAAAACCTATGGATAGTCTAAAGAAAGCTTACAACATTGTTGTGAATATTTAAAAACACAAAACTGTCCCCTGCAAAAAAAAAAAAAAGGTTCAGCTGTAAGTCATTACAATGATGATAATAGAAAGGACATTGTGTTCACCTATCAATGATTCTAGCTCTTGATGAGTTGAGAATTAATCTGCAGAAGGAAAAGCAAACACGGATCTTTTGTTTCTTCTGATTCAAAGTCCTTTGAAATCAGTGTCTTCCCAGTCGGTGAGTTTTGCATGAGGTCCTCATTCTGCCTTCCTTTCCACTGTCTCTACAGTACCATGAAAATTCAGGCTGTTTCTCTTTACTTCCTTCCTCTTCATAAAATGTCTAATAATCAGCCATCTGGTGTCCAAGATGCCGTGAGTATTAGGGGACTTCCTTTATCCAGGGGAGGCTTGTGAGAAGAAAGATAAATGCGTTCGTGACCCATCCCTGCCGCGGGCTGATTAGGGTCTGGCATTTTTTCTTTGTTCACAATGATTATTGTAGCACTAAGATGTTTGGTAGAGACGCATATTTACAGGGAGAATCATAGTTTCTGGTCTAGCAGATTTTATGACGTTACTTGAATATTCTTAATTAGGGTTCTATTGAACAGTATAATAACTGTAATATATGTTAAAGACCAAGTGGGATTTTGAAGGGAAAAGGCAATGGGAGATCTATAGAAAATGTTGTATGTCCTAGATGACTGTATTCTCGTTCTTTCTCACTTTAATTTTGGCTCACACTGGCACGCTGTTTTTCAGAACTAACTAAAAAACTTAACCCCTTCCTTTCATTCTGTATGGCAGACTAGTAGCCAGAGACCCAAAGCTGCAATGTAAACTGTGTGCAGGACTCTGTTCAAGTCAGTGTTGGTCACTGGGGAATAAGGGTTCTGTGCACCGTGCTGCATAAAACTGGGTCAGGGCTCAAGGTAGCCAGTGGACTGAGATTCAAGTGTAAGAGGAAAATATTGAAGGGTACGTAGAAACCATGAAAGAGCATCCACTGCATTAAAAAAAAAAA
Organism: Anseranas semipalmata; assembly: GCA_013399115.1. Lineage (NCBI taxonomy): Eukaryota > Metazoa > Chordata > Aves > Anseriformes > Anseranatidae > Anseranas > Anseranas semipalmata. Next base: position 254,337 of record VXAA01002488.1, read on the forward strand.
AAGCCTAGAGGGAGAGGATAAATCAGACTAAAATGAAAATAGAAGCAGCGTGAAGAAACTTTCTTCTTAACTAGAATGAAAAGAACTTCATGGTTTATTCCATGATGATTTGTAGGCCAAATGCTTGATGTGAAGGAGGTTTATGTCTGGATTTGTGAGCCCTTGGGAGTTGCAAATTATTTGTTGTCTTGATTGTGGTAGCATGAAGAGAAGCCAGTACCATATTCACAGAATGATACTCCCTTCCCATTCAGGTGTGAACGGTCACTAGACATTTGTACCAGGAATCTTCACCTGGTGGGATGCTTATATATAGTAAACAATTTTGGTCAAACGGGAGTTTGTGAGGTGAAAGCAAAGTGAAAAGAGACATCCTTAAAATCCCTTAAGACTGTTTCTGTACATCTCAGTTCTCAGCAGACAAACATTTATTTATTTATTTTTCTTTTGAAAGTCGCCTTTAAGGGCATGTACTACCCAAATCCCTGCTTGAAGTCTGCATACAGTTCAGACTTTGGATCAGAGGAGTCATACCACATTTAAGCTACTTAGGGCATCCATGAATTAACCAACTAGCAGCATACATTAGCATAAGTGCAAGAAGTAATGATAGCCTAAACTTTCTGTGCAAGACTATGCAGAACTTCCTTTGAATGGAAACGTTTGTCTTAGTGTAGAGAGCCAAGGCTTTGTGCATATACTTAATTTTCAACCAGCAAATAGTCCCCGCCCAAACTACTCACCAGGCACAAGTGTACATGCAGATAAATCTTTCTCTGATGCAGCTACAGAAAATAGTGGAATACATATTCTACTCAAACAAAGTAAAAGTCTTTATAAAATCCAATAGGCGTATTTTTTACATTAACATTTGATTTAAGTTTCTCATTTTGAAGCATGCCGTGGTATAAATGCTCTCCATTCTGGTTCTGTGGTTATCATGTATGATATTCCTAAACATTTAGTCATGATAGGAATAAAGTCTCACACAACAGAGCATTTCAGACAAATAGAGGCAATTTAAAACCATACACCTAGAAGGCTGAATTTTGATCCCTAGCTTTTTTAGTGCCAAAAAGCCTTTGAATTGTTTGTGTGGACTCTTTTACTAACCTTGGCGTCTCATGTATCTTTTTCCTGCAACAGACACTAGCAGACAGTGTTAATCAGTTATACTTATGGCTGATCATTTTAAGTACTTCATGGTCCTGCTCCGGTGCTATGACACATTTTGGGAAGGCAGGATGAATAAGGTCTAGACAATCTGAAATCCTGGGCTGTAAAACTGAACATACACTGTTACATGGTAGCTCCTGTTACTGGCCCTGACTCAGCCAAGACCTTTAAACACAAGTTGTCCTGATAAAGTCAGGCTTGGAGATACGCTTCTGTGTCTTGCTGAATCAGGGCACATACGTAACAAGATGACTGAGAAATCCAGCTCTGAACAAACTGTCGTTTTGCAGTGGGCAAACCTTTATTCCCAACCTGCATTCTGCAGCTTTGGTCTGTGGCTGGTGCACGCACTGCAGTCCCACTGCAATCTCAGTACTGCAGTCCTGCTCTTCTGCCTGCTTCCCAGCAGAGCAGAGTGTAGCCTGCTGACAGAGTTTGTACAGGTACCTGGGATGGCTGGCAGCACTCTGATCGTAGAAAAAAACTCTCTAGACAGAAAGTGCTAGAAAGCACAGCCCATCTCACTACCCTATTTCTGTCAGTAGCTGCTAGTGGTAGGGCTCAGCTGCCCCAGTTCTGCACAAATGTACACTCTAATCTTGCTAATAACTTCTGGAGAGAGACGGGTCCTGTCCAGTGCTTGTCGGCGTTTGAATTCAGTCTCTTGGTTTTCTGCTAACTTTTCTTCCTCAGTTTCCATCACAATCATCAACTTTCACAGTAACACTGTCTCTGGAAATGGTTTGCCCCGGAAGCAAGATAAGCAGAACATGAACACTAGCAGGAGCTGAGCCAAAGTTTTAAAAATTCTGGCTCTCACCCCACAGCACCAAATAGGAAACAGTTTGCATTCATGGAAGACAAATGTACAGGAAAGGTCAAAGTAAACCCCTACCACTTTCCCTCATATCTGAGCCTCGTTTTTCCTGATCCAGCAGCTCACAAGTTTATTTACCTCTGCTCTCACTGCAAAACTAAGGAATTCATCCAGCTGAGAAATAATCAGCTACGGCCTGCTTCTGCAGTTCACAAGGTAAAAGTCCCCATTGTTTTCTGATGGGGAATACCACCTGATGAGGCCTGAGCGCTGGATCACAATAGGGACAGAGGTCCCAGTGCAGGAAAGTGTTTTTCTTCAGGACGTTGCATAAGCACAGAGTTAATTTTAAGTCCATATTAAAGTGCCATAGCAGTCAATACGACAGAAGCATTTACAGCGAAGTCAAGTCAGTACCTGTTTTTAATTGTTGCTGCACAGGCTTTGCGTAAGCACACTTTCAGGTGCTGCCTTGGAAAGGAACACATATCAGCATAGGGTAAAGTGTTTTGCTAAATCAGAGTTTGTTGTAATACGTTTTATCACTCTGGATAGTCTCCGTTACAGGAAGAAAGGTGGCAGAAGCCCAGCTTTTGACATTGGAATGATCCCTCTGCACCCCAAACTGTGGGTTATTTTCATTAAAAGAAAAGAGTGAGTTGAAAAAGCTAATACGGGAGACTTCATTCTTCCACAGGGCACTGATCTTTTCAGCGTGTCTGTAAAGAGCTGTGTAGGTCCAATTTAAACCAGAGGAGAAACTCCCCTTGATTTCGGTTAGCTTGTGATCAGGTTCTGAGCAGAGGCCATGAGGCTAAATGACCTGCTTATCACTAAACAGTGGGTGATTCACAGCTTCTGACTTAGAGAGCAGGAATTCTAACCTCAGGTCCTGAAATTGGTGCCACTGTATTTTCTGAGTATACTAACTGAGAAGAAGCAAATCTCTGTGAAGGCAAAAATTTGGAGGAAAAAAAAAAAAAGAAAATTTATATTAAGAAAATAAAGCTTTTCTGTGTCTCTCACATGGTAGATCCTACAGGAGCTTGGACACAATCATCAAAAGGAAAAGAGTAAAAGGAAAATTATAGTCTTAGATTTAGCTCGATCATCATGAAGAGGCATTTGGAAAGTTGGATCTGTCTGTACTTGGGGATGACAACCAGTTTACACAGGCCTTGTCCTCTCTGGAATGCTATCTCTCGTCATACGCACTGATAACAGCCCCCCCATGTCAGGAAGTAATACAAACACATCCTCTTTGCAAAGTTATCTGAAAAAACAGGGAGGAATTTTTTTCTAACTGCAGTAGAGTGACACCAGTCCAACAACAGACATCTGCATGCCACTCCTGTTTCCTTCCGTGTTTTTATTTTCAACCCTTTTTATAGCCAGTATATTTCCAAACATTCCACAAGAGATTCTGAGTTGACAGCTTTTGCACTTTCTGGTCACGTGTGTTACTAATGTGACATGTTTGCAGTGGTCCTCCTCATGTAGAATTTACCAATACAACTGGACTAGCCCAAAGCATAACGCTAAGCAGTGAGAAGAAGGCTGTACAAGGAAGGAAATAGGTCAGCTACCTGGACTAAAGAACCAATGGATTAGCATGGTGTCTCTCACATCTCAGGTGCTCATGTTTCCACCATTCGATGCAGTTTCTGTTTATTCTTTGCTAAAATTAATCCCCTTCTTCCCCATAAATAAAATTGTAGTTATCGGGAAAGGAGATGCTGGCATGAAGCAGCACGCTGTGTTTCTTTCCCATGGGAAAGTCCTGTTCAATAAAAATTGAAAACTGCTTTCAAAACCAAGATTCATCTTGGTAAATCTGTCTCCTTTTCAAGCCAGAATATATTTTTATGCCCTGAAGAACTAAGGGAAATATTCTGAAAGTTTTTTGGCAGTGCAAGGAAAGAGCCCCTAACTGTAGCTTGCAGTTTGCTGGGAGTATGTGTTTCCACTACTTTGGCTTCCAGTCACTATAATCATGATTTCAGAAACCATTTCAAAGAAGGGAATGATGACCCTGTGGTCATTGAGACGTTGAGACTGGACCAGTCTGGTTCAGTTCTTGGCTCTTTCAGAAAGTATAGCCCTGGGCAAATCATCTAATCTGGTAGCTTCCCCATGAAGTAGAGATGATAATGTTTCCTCTGTCTGACATTTCTATTTAAACTACATAGAACACTTAAGATTTAAAATTACAATGGTGAAAGCGATAGATCTGATTCATATCCAAGCTTCCCAGAATCCTTTCCTATATAGATCAGATTTTGCCCATTTCAATGGTACAATAAAAAATAATTCCATTGGTTTAGTGGAGTTACTCCAAATATTCACTGAGCTAAATGAAGCCAGAACTTCAAATACTAGATCTAAGTGCTTCTTTTTGTTTCTTCTTTGATGGGGTTGTAGCCATAGCTATTCAAAACAGAATGTCTCCAGCTCCCATCTATCCATGAATGTCTTTTCAGTTTCAGCCCGTTAGCTCTGTAGTTCTGCACAGTCTCTGAGATGTGCAAACTCCTCCAAATTCAAAAGCACAGCTCAGTAATATTTCCTATTTTTTTACCATAACAAGAAACCAAACAGACGGCCCACACCCTCAAACTACAAACACAGTAATTTACCCTAAACAATTCACATTTGAAATAGGAAATCTGAAATATAAAAACCACAAGTATACAAGTATTTCCATGAAAGATAATCAGGATATTGGACTTGCTAATAATTTTATGTAGGTGTTCAAGCTATGAGAGAACCCATATGGTCCTTTTCCATTCTATAGTTCTGTTGCAAAGCTATATGTCTGTAGAGTTTCAGCACTTGTTGGCTCTCCTAGATGTTTTCAAAATAGCATGTGCTCTTCAACTGTGCTGTGAAGGTAGGAATTTTAGCAAGTCATTGGTCTCTGTACTTTCTCTGCATCCTGACCCCTCCATACCCTTCGAACTGGAAGTTTCACAGTCAGAAAGGTTGCTACAGAAATATTCCCAGCTCCTCTTATCAGCCTTGGCCCATCTGAAAAACAACAGAACTGGAGCTGCAAATGTCTTTCTGCTCACGTCTTTCCCTCTCTCACATGCCCCAGAGCTACACAATAGGAGAACTGTTTAGAATATCATAGTAGAGTTTTGCCTACAGCAGATACAGCCATCTGCAAAGAATTCACATTTCAAGACATGCCGGTTCCAATGTATCTGAAAATCACAGCTAGTCAGCAGGACTGGATGCAGTCTGCATTGCTAAACGCTTGGGTGCACTCATATAATTGCATAATTCAATGTTGTGAACTCCCTCTTCTTAGACAATGTGTTTTAGATATCGACTGCACAGAAGGTCAGCTTGTGCTAGAAAAACAAACAAGCGGCTTTGCTTGGTGCAGCAGCATAGGCAAGGCTGGGAATAGGCTATGACAGGAGACATCTAGCCTTGTTAATTGTTGTTACTGGGATGTGGTCAAAGCATTTCAACCTAGCTTTTAGCAGTCCAGACTCAATGTTTTCTTTTTTTTTTCCATATAGTGATGTGTAGAGGGACTAGTCAAATCTGGCTTCTGATTACATTAGTCATTATACAGCCAGTTCTCAGTCCAAACCACTGCCTAAGTGCATGAGACATACAGGTGCACTGTGCACCAGAGCGTGGCACAGAGACGCGCAAACTTCTGTTCCGTGTGGTACGCTGCCTCTGCTTGTGAAAATGCTGGGTAGATAAGTCAGCTCGTGGGAATCCCTAATAACATATTTATTGATTTTGGGCAAATTTCATAGAAGAATGGAGATATTGCAGATAATTAAATCCCTACATGTTTGGGGAAGATAATCTTGTGATGAAAGTTCCAAACATTAGCATGAAGTCATTACCGATCAGACACTGAAGAGAAGTTCTCATACATTCCCATCAGAAAAGCTACATTTGGAGGATGCAGTCAGCCACAAAATGCAAATTGCTTTTTGCTCACAGAATTACCTGACACATCTGAAGGATTATGCACAGGCAGCCCAACTAATTGTATTAGGCCATACGATCATTCAGAGGAAGACTGGAAATGAATGGTTGTCCCCTCTTCTGCTCGTTCCTTGAATCGTGTTATCCAGGCTCTTGCGGTCAGCACAAATCAACACCCCCAAACCCAGTAGCTTTCCTCCCAGATAAGCAGTTGGGAATTACAGAGGGGAAGAAAAAGTAAATGTTTGCATTAACAGCTGAGCTGAGAAAAGAACTTGAGCTTCGACTTTCAGTTGTTACTCGTATAGCACCTCTGACCTCAGATAAAGGCCCCTGGATAATCCTGGAAGCCGAGGTTAGAGCTGCACGGGAAAGTAAGAGGAGGAGGAGTCAGTACAACACAGAAATCAGAATATAGGTACGTGGGGCTTTGCCCCCACCTGGAGCAAATGAAAGAACGCCCATGCAACATTATGGACTGAAACGTATCAGGTGGCTGGCTGCACAGAAGCTAGGGACTTGTCTGCCCTATGGAATAGTTGCAGCAGTCTAAGGCTCTAAGTAAACGTGCATGCGTTTTTCTCTAAATGGATGCAGTTAGAATGACACAACCTTCCCTTACTGGGAACACAAGAAAAGCAGAAGAGAAGTGCTTAATTACAGTGTAATTTATTTTTCTCTTCTGCAGGGAGCTATCAGTATTCTGTGAGGCAGATAAGACAACACATTAGAAAGGCACATAAATTGTGCTGCTAGGGAAACCTGGCTTTTGTTCTTGTTTTGTTGCTTCCTTTAATCCTACCTACAGCATTCCTGCTGCAAGGGCATGGTAGAAGCTTGTAAATAATGGACAGGCACAACACTTCGCAAAGTCATCGCAAAGCACATCTGCTGAACAGGGTATTTTTATTTAGTGCTTTCTTTTTAATAGGTGCTTCAAGGGTATATATATTTAGAGCCAATTACATGCAGAGAAATCAAAAAGATACCAAAATGACAAGTAATAGGAATACCAGGAGTTACAGAAGTACTAAATGCCTGCTAGGTTTTTTCCCCCAGGGTATCTTATTTTCTAGGATGAAGCCACAATTACAAACACGTTAAGATGGCCTTTTCTTTTTTCCCTCAGGAGAGATGAGAAACTCTATCTTACTTCTGTGATACTGGGGGAGTACAGCCTTAGAGGTCCATCACCTCAACCTCACACCCTCCTGGAAGATCTGTTCCTCTTCTTTACACTCTTCTCAGGAGGAATGTGCCCTGATGAATTAAGTTAACATACTATAGGTAACAAAAGACATACAAATGTGTTAGATGTTCCCTTGATGGCTGGGGTGGTGGTCAGGAGGAAGGATGGAAATTCAATCAGCATGGAAAAACAGACTGAAAAATACCAGGGTGTAGACCCCTGTGTACTTATATCTGTAGGGAAAAAAACCTCAGCACATGATGAGAATTAGCAGCTCAGCTGCTGCAACTTATTTGTAATTGATTATCTTCAATGTTCAATTAAACTGCCTGAATCAGGGGGAATGCTGGGAGAGTTTGTGGTTGGAGGTAGGGCTGAAGTGTTGTGGTACCCATTTTATGTCCTACCAGGATGTAAAGTGGCATGGCAGTTCCCCGCAGCCTAGGATGGCCCCTTCACAGTCAAGTGCAGTCCAAGTGCTAGGACTGCCTCCTGTGGTGTGTTTTAAGGAAGCAGCATTTCTGATTCAGAAAGGTACAGAAAAAGAGAGAACTCTTCCAGTGAGCTCCTGGTGATAAAGGCTGGTTTTAGAGGTAGCACGCTCCCCAGAGATCACAGCACGGCATGAGGAGAGAAGTGTGGTCCTGGCTTGCCTTCTGGCTGTGTATGGTAAGTGGCTTTGGGCATATCTCACAGCTAGCTTTGTGATCTGTTTGTAAACTGGGGCTGGTTAAAACTTACCTGTCTCTTTCACAAGGCTTTTGAAAAGGTTGATTGGTTAATGAGGAGTAACTTGTCACGATGACTGCTATCTAGAGGAGCTTTTCAGAGGTCCTAATATAGTAGGCCCTGAACTGACTTTAGAGATAAGTGCTGTTCAAGGCCTTGTGGCACTGAGGAAGGAAAGCTAGCTGTCTGTCTGGTGCGGGTTACTGGCAGAGCTGGAAGCAGCCTGCAGTTGTTTCATCTGGTAGCCTGAGTCCGCGTCCTCTGGGAAGTGCTGTGTAAAGTGGCGTAAGGAGTTGTTGATCCTGAAAATCAGGAAATAAGTTGGACTGGCTCATTCCCATGTGACTGTGGCACTCCCTTTTGATTATTACCTGGGACCATGATGGAAAGGACAGGAATGTAGTCAAGGTATCATAGGAGAGGGCTCTGACCTGGGCTGCTCAGGAGGCTTGTGCTGGACGGTCAGAACACTTCCTTTCTGTTCCGGAGAGCTGGAAAAGCTTGGATGAAAAGCAGCATAGCATACTACAACTCCTACTTATGCCTTGTATGTGTGCAGAAACACCTGTTTGTAGGTCAGTTCTTCATACCAGCTGGCTATTCCAAAGTTATTTGGCAAAGAGGGCAAAAAAATGGTTGGATACACATCAAATCTACCTGTCCTGGGCTGTGAGGTATGGTTCCAGTGGAAAGGTTCTACCTGCTGTGTCTGAGCTGCAGAAATAATGGCCCTTAGCATGCTGCTAACGTTCAACGAGTCTGCTGATTCCGTAATAGGGTAGGTAAATAAATATCAGCCTGGATTTCACAGAGCAGAGAAGTGAGGAGGTGTAGTGACCTCAACGCAGCTGAATTGCAGGAATCGGACCTTGCTGGATGGATCCTGTACTTCTGGCTAAAACTGTCTCTCTAGCTTGCAGTACTCTTCCATTCTTATAAATGAAATTGAGCCTCTTTTATTCTTCTCAGGTCATAGGATCCCTGTTTATTTACTTCAGCACATGGAAGGTAAAGGCTCTCTTCCTGCGTATCTTGCTGTAAGCTCACAAAATGTGTTTTCCAGAGCTGATACGGAGCTGGATCTGCTTTTGTCATGTAAGGATCCTAGTTCCCAGAGCGTGTGTTGCAGAGGAGCATTGCCCATGTACCGATCTGCCCAGCCTCCAACCCGCGCTGCAGGGGTGCTGGGGGAAGGCCGAGGTGCTGCAGCGGGGCTGTGTGCACGCACACCCCAGCTCGCCTTGCAAGTGAGACCTGCGAATTCAGGCTCCGGGAGTCCCAAGAGCAGAACAGATTCCACAACCGCTGTTGAAGCAGTTGTGATCGTACTTTCCCACACATGAAGAACAACCTTATAGAGAGCTTGTGTATTGAGGGGGGGAAACAAAAAACCACTCGCAAAAGGAGACAACAAAAGCCTCCAGGAGACAGTTTTCTTATCTGCAGTTTGCACTCAACTCCAAGGGGCCGCTTATCTGTAGTAACAATGGATTGATTTAAATGTGCAAAAAAAACCCTAAAGGGCTTATCAAGTTTCTTAGATAAATACTCTGCAGTGATGTTATAAAGGGAGTAGATGATGAGCTCATAGGGAAAATGCAGTCATTTTCTGTCCCTGGAAGTGAAGGATCTTGTCTGCTAAGCTCAGATGAAGATCTGAAATATTGACAAGTTTGGGATGGTCAGGGCTGGGAGCTTAACTCCTGCCAGGAAGGTTCAGTTTTCATGCAACATAGGGCTATTTAAAGATCCTGGGATAAAAATGCATCAGCACTTCTACCCTGTAAGCTGAGTTGCAGAACAGATGCCAGCTATCTATGGAGGCTGCTGAACACAAAGCATTGATCTTGCAGATAAGAGTGGTGCTTGTTTCCTGTTCCCCAGGGGCTTGATCCGGTGCCTTTTGAAGTCTTCAGAAGGCTCCCAGTTGACTGTCTCTGAACTATCGCTCTTTCAGCCCAAAACAGACACTGTTCTTTAAGCCACTTTAGGTATTGCATGAAGAGCATCCTCCAGTAAGCCAGAGAGAGACAGACACACTGAATTTGTTGGAAGCTAAAGAATATGGTCCCAGATCAAACTCACTACTTTATAGGACTGGTTGCCCTCACACCAACCGCTCGATTCCCTGCTGGAGTGAGCAGTTGTCAACAAGAAGGGAAACGAGTTAACTGTGATTAATTGCCAGAGAAGTGACTGTGATGTGTCACGAGAAAGTCCTTTCTGGGTGGATTATTTTGCTTTCTAATGCATTCGGATGCATAGATGAGGAGAGCAGTCAGAATAAGGAGTCTCTAAACCCTTTCTACACTTCTGCAAATCTTAGGAGCACTTCTGTTCCTTTCTTTGTCACGCAGGGACAGAGGTGTGTCTGCGTAAGGCGGGTTACCTGTGCGCCGGTGTTGGTGTGGATGTGGCAGTCCTGACTGCAAGCTCGCCTCTGTGCCCCTGGGTTCCGCCTGGCTCAGCACGGAGGTGAGAGCCTGCGGCTGCTGGGGCCTGGTCAGCTCGTGGCGATGCGCAACGCGCTGCTGGAGCGGCACCGTGTGCCTTGAGGTGACGCGGCCTGAGAAAACAGCTGCCCAGTGTCCTTGCGCAATTCTGCATTTTCTTCCAGTCTGGGAAATGACTTAAGTAAGAAATGGAGCTGGTTGGGCCAATGTGCTTATTGCTGCTGGGTTTGGCGTGGAGCTGCTAGCCAGATGACCCAGCCCCTTGGGGCTGTAAATCTCCAGCGATGCAGTCTCTGGCACCACAGGCTCCCTAGCACCATGGCAGCGATGCCAGGTGGTCCTGAAGCAGAAGCATTTTGGGGTACGCCCTGAGCCCCGTGTGGCTGCGGAGCTGCGGCCAGGGCTTCCTGGCAGGCCCCTGCCGGTGGCAGGAGGAGAGGAGAGGAGAAAGCTCCTGCCGGGAGGCTGCTCATCCCGCGGGGTGGGCTCGGCGCGCGCTGTTCCGGGTGGCTGGGGCTGCCGCCTCGAAGGGGAGGCGTGCAGCCACGGAGGTTGTCCGGGCGCTGCGCGCGTGGAGCGGAGGGCGAGGGTGGTATTTCTGCCTCTTGTTCTGTGTTTCCGCTACCCCCACCTGTGAGTTCTGTGAAACACAACTCAGACATCCCCTCTGTGCTTTAATGGAGATGTGTGCAGGACAGATAAAGGACCCGCTTTTCTTGTACGTACATAAATTAAGAGCAGCCCTCTTGCAAGCGCTGGCATAACACAGCATGGATAAGCTGAGAGTCAAACTTCTGCTCCCTGTCCTCGTGCCCCTTGAGTCCAAGTGCTGTTTCGTGCACAGGATGTACTTGCAGTAGGCAAATGCAAACTCCTCCCCACATCCAGTCCCTGCACTTAAACAAGTCTTTTGTGTCTCTTGTTATTTCTGAACCTAAATATTCTTTTCTTCATTGTGTCATGCCTTTATCTATGTTTTTGCCCTAGGAGCCTCAGTCAGGGACTGCTGCCCCACTGTTTGAGTCACTAGTGAATACAGTTAGAGACAGACCTAGAATGAGAAAATAGTTCTCACCCTAAACCATTTATGCTGTGTGTTTATATATACATATAATATAAAAGTAGATGTATATATACTTTTGTGTACATATAAATATATATTGTATGTGTGTATATATAAAGATATATATATATACATAAACAATGTCAGGAGGAAGAGACTCCAGAGACAGTAAGCAGATAAAGTAAACCAGCAATGGTCTCAACTGACTCATTGTATAACTGTCGTCAAATTTACCTTCTTCTCAGCATTGCTTGTGAGACCATACAGTTTTTCCTGTTGTGGGCATGATTAAATAAGACGCGTTCCAGGTGATTTGGAGTAGTCGTGCTGAAGGGAATGGTACCTGCCCCTTCCTCCCCTACCAACAGCTGACATGTGGAGGTAACGGGGGGTGACCTCCAACCACCTTCTCTACGCAGTAACAATCCGTAAGGGTTAGTCACTCTCGTGTCCTGATGAAATATTTTTTCAGGTGGCTGTTTAGTGGTTTGAGTCTTATCACTGGAGTCCCATGCTGTAACATATTCTCTGCTGGAGAGCTTTGATTTCAGATCTTTCCATTCTTTGTTTCCTGTTGTTGAAGCTGATTTTTTTTTAACACAGCTATTCTAAAATCATTGCTAATGTCCTGCGTAAGTGATATTCCACTTTCTTCAAAGGTACAGTTGCAAATAGAAGTTGACTTTGATGTTCTTGGCACAGCCTTGCTTTCAGCCCCTGGTGTGTAGGTCTTAGCATCTCTGGTCAGGAAAAGGAGCGCCTGAGAGTGACTGCTGTTTGAGCCCAGGTGTTGGGGAGCGCAGAGGAAGAGGATGTTGGACCCCTTGGGCCCAGCTCAGAGCTTTGAAGTCACTTCAGGCTGGCGGCCAGCTGTACGCTTGCTCAGGACTCAGTGGGTTCATCCGAAGTCTATTTCTGGCCGGCAGACATGTCATTCGGCAAGCACAATGGACACTTAGCAAGAGAATAGAGCCCCCAGCCCCCTTTCTCAGTGGGCAGGGGCCTGCGGCACCCCCAGTAGGATGCGGGGGGGGAACTCCCTCTCTGTGTCAGGGACCCCCCCGTGCTGCAGCTGGGTGTGCCCAGCCCGCGGGGCACCCCATGAAGGAGGCGGTGTCGCCTGTAGGCAGGGACAGGGGCACCGAGTGAAACCTGCCTGTACGCTGAGGTGGTGGCTGTGCCGGCGCTGCACCCGGGCATTGCTCCCTCCCAGGAGACAAACCGCACGCCCTTAATCCATCGGATGTAAAGATTCTTCCCAAAGTGAGCTTTAAACACCGCCCTTGCCCTGGTGCCTCTGCCGAGCCTCAGGCTGAGCAAAATGTTCCTACTTCTGTTAGAGGCGGTTAAAATAGCTCCTGCTGCTAGTGATGATTGCATGGGAGGTAAAAATAAATAGGGAAAAACAAACGACACAGGAGAGGCACTTTATGATGACAAAACGTCCTAACACAGAAACCCTAAAATTAGGGGTAGTTATGTGTTTCCAGGCAATTTCAGAAGGAGATCAGGCTCCCTGTGGACGTCCCTGGCTCGGCACAACTCTGTATTTGGCCTTGTGTACGCACAGAATTCCCTTACAATCTCTTTGAACGCAGGTACAGATGTAATCTTCTGCTGTGATACCAAAAGTTGGCCCCTGGGACCAGAAATACTGGTGAATCCAAACTGCAGTGAGAAAAATAACGATGCCAATTTATAGGGACAGATGTTCCTGCATAGTCGGCTGCACTTCTGGCACCCAGGGAAAGGACGGGTTGTCTGCAGGGCTGCGCACCCTAGGGCACATCTGTACTCCTGAGCGCGCTGGCAGAGGGGTCCTGAGCTGGGGTGCTGTGGGTGTGGGGAGCACGCCCTCTCACTGGGCCACGGTCACCAGGCAGTGAAAAGCCAAACAGCCCTGTGGCAAGCTGGTTGCTGGGAGGGGGCTGGACCAACACAGCCAGGTGTTCCATTGCAAGCTAAAACTTCAGGGCAGTTTTGCCATCCGAAAATGCTGACCCTACTTAGCTGTGAGGAGATTTTGTGCCTTGTAATCCCCCACTGATCTGGATTACTTTTTTATTTAAAGAAACTGACCTCCAGCAAGCACGTCTGGAGCACAAGTACAGAAACAGAAATTCTAACTCAAAAAAATTGGGGTGACCAATATTGAACCTCAATTAAAAGGCTGAAGAAAACAGGAGAGCATTATCTTACACAAATCTTAACATTTTACTGGTAGATTATGTAGTCTAACAGGTCCCATTAATTCTGTTTTTCAATTAATAAATTAAGGGGTACCAAATCAGTACACTTGCTAAGCCATAGGGCATTGTTAAAATTCTGGTCTATTGTTACTAGCAGCCAGCTCCGTTGTTTCTTTGTGTTTCTGTATTTTAAAGAAGGAATACAGACCTCTGTAATGCAAGTATTAGCCAGTGGCATAGAAAACTATTTACATCTCTGATATGACAGACTTCATGTGTATCTTTGGGTAAGTTCCCCAGCTTCTCCTTATTTCAAATGTACTCCAGAGCTTCTCTGCCTCTCAAAGGTATCATGATGCAGAAGTGGGTGATGCTCAGATGCCCTGTTAATGAGGCTGTGGCAGTCATACCATGTGGAGAAGTGAATGAAGGGTAGGGATATTAAAGCACAGTAGGCATCGTTTGCCCTGGCTTTCAGTGCATGTCATGCAAGTCAACCGTAGTTCCCTCCCTCTGTACATACCACTGTAGTGCATTTTCCTAAACATTCTCCCATGCCCTTACTAATTTAAGCCTCTATGTTCTGCTGAAAAAGTCACATTGGCACCCTCAGGTGTTTCATGTGACTGCATAAACTTGGGCAGTGCTCCCTTAACTATCTTCATCTTAATGACAGTAACAAATCCTGAAAGACCTGGAGCTCAACTTCTGGTTTAGGCCTTTGCCTAAAAATAGCCCTTGGACTGCATGTGGGCTGGAGACATGATTTCATACCTGCTATTCCTGGAACTTCTTTCCTGGCCATGAGCACGGCCTGGTTAAAACCCTTCCTAAATGCACTTCCTTGAGGAGACCTCTAAAAGATAAACGATGGTTGTGATGTTGCTTTGTCAACAAGGAAGAAGCTCTTTGTCTCCAAATGCAAATTGTGATAATCATTGACCAAAACACAGCATTATTGATACAGGTGTTCCAAGCAACCATGTATTCCTGCCACGTGTTTTCCATTAGCCTCCTCGCGCTGCCAGCGTTTCCTATTACTCCTTTCTTATCAGAGCTGTGACACAGCCCTGTGCCTGTAAGTCTGGGAAACAGCTGTACACATCCCTGCTGCCATATTGGGAAAACGTGCACTTGGAAATACAGTCCTTGTGATGAGTGCAGGTAATTCTTCCATTTTGTGCCCCTGGGAATTATAAGCTGACTCAAGGTACTCTTTACTAACAACAAAGATAGGCTGCTCAGGCTGTACTGGGGGGCAGCACCTCGAAGGAGGACAAGTGCTGTGGAGATGCAATAGGAGAACAACATCTTTTTGTTCAGAATTGTCTTCCGTGACCTTCTGCTGTACTGTACTGCTGCAGGGGGGTCTGGCCAGTCCTCATGGCATCTGTGTTCAGCATAGACTTCAGCCTTAGGTTGGGTCAGAATAGTGACGTAGTGCCTGGTTTACTTCAGATAAGATGTGAAAGAAGTAGTGACATTACCGTTTACTTAAAAAAAAAAAAATCGTGACTTTTTTGAATAGAAGCAAACATCTTTGCCCCTCATTCCTGACCAGATTCCCATTGTTTGTCCCTGGAGAGTGTTTGAGACAAAAATCTAGGTGATGGTATCCTTAAAGAGCAGCAAAAACATTATTGCAGTGCTATAGGAACGTTACCTTGATGTTACAGAGAAGGATGGTGTCTGAATATGAGCTGTAATTTTTATCTACAGATCTAGCCCATGTAAGTCAGCCCCTCCTACTCATCAGCCTGGTCTCATAATCTTGCAGTTAGTCTTAGTGTTTTCACTTAAAAGCCCCATTTCCTGGAGTCACATGCCTTCATGTAAACCTCAACTTTCACCTTAATAACAAAAAACATGACTTCAGGGGAAAAAAAGAATACAAGAAGCTTGCAGGTATGACTGCATGGTTCCCAGAAGGCAGCAATAAAGAACACAATTATATTTATGATTTTTAAGTTAGCTTCCTATCACTTTTCAGGTGTTTGAATGCATGTATTTGACAGCTCATGTAAGGTAATGGGACAGTATTAGGAAAAGAGGCACCAAGAGGTTAAGGCTACACAAAGCAGGAAGATGGTTGCAGAGATAGAAGTGGAATCCAGTTGCCTGCATTCCAGTCTTAAATCCAGCTTTTCCACAGCTGCCTCTCTGGAAAAGGAGCTGCTAACATTGTAGCAGTGAAGAACATTATTTGCAAGACAGTCTGGGCATGGTGAACAAAACAGAACATTAAGACTTGAAAGTTGCAACAAAACCTCAATTCTTCAACAAAATGTCATCTATGTGTGACAGAGGAACAAAGTCTTTATAAAGCTGGAAGCCTGTGAAGTGATGACTGATGGCTTCATTGTGTTTGGGACAATTTCAGAGTGCAATTCCTCAGTACTTGCTGGAAGAACAGTTTTTCCACTCTTTCTTAGGCCAGGAGCCAGACTGTTCTTTCCCAGAAGTGATGAAAATGAGCAACCTTAGCTGGAACTTTCCTGACACTTTCCAACAAAAGGATTCTTCCAATACAGCCCCACCAAACAAAAGCATGATTGTTTGCAGGCCCAGAAAAAATACTGCTTGCAGATGTCAAATGAGCAACTTTAGAAGGAGGAAACCAAGTTTTGATAGGTGCCAGTCTCCAGCCACCACCAGGCTGCTGTCATGCTCTGATGATTCGTACACAGGGTATCAAGAAAGGCCTAGAAAGCTGCATATAATGTGTGATTTCCTTCCTCTTCAAGGGCAGCAGTTCACATGGGGTCCAACTGAGCTGTAGTCTCTGAAGCAGTGTTTCTGCAAGAAAGGTGTCCCGGAAGAGCTGACAGAGGTGTATATTCAGGAAAAGAACTGAAGTCATGCATTTATTTTGGTTTTCTGGGACCACTTGTGTTTCATGCATTAGTGCTTTCCAAATTAAAGCAGGGGAAACAAACAAACAAAGTCAGAGGTTTGTCTCCCAGCCTTGGCAGGACCCTTTCATACTTGATGCTGCTGCTTATGATGTATGCAAGCAGCTGGCCTCCTACAAGAAGCCAGGACGCTAATGGATCAGAAAATCCCACACAGCTTGTTTTCCTTCTCTAAAGCTGACAAATTCAATCTGCTGCAGGATGCAAATGCTGTTATCATGCAAAGTGCAGCTGCTGCAGGAATCTTACCTCCAAACCCAGAGAACACTGCACATTTCCATGTAAACACACCCTTGTGGTTTTATTACCTGCTAAAGAGCTTGTTTTCTTTACTCTGACCTCAGAGCCTCTACCTCTGTGTATAAACGTGGGGAGGTGACTGGTGAGCGTTGCTGCCTTCTCCAGGAGCCTGCAGGGGTGAGCGAGCACGCTGGCCTGGGGACGAGCCCTGCAGCTGACCCCTGGTCCCCAGGCAGACCCGCGCTGCCTCCAGTTGGTTGTGCTCTCTTGTCCTCCCCCATAAGCCTCCCTTCTCTGCATGTCCTCAGACTGCCTGAGAGACTGGGACTTTTGCCCCTTCAGCTGGTCTGTCTGGCAATCCCTTAGCTATCAGTACTGATTCACAACACCTTTTGAAGAAAGCCAGTATTACAATCCTTGCAACTACTGAAAACTCCAGTTTTACTCCAGTAAATAAATGCTTGCAGGACTCAGGAATACGTTCCAGGATCTCTCATTTTTTGGTCCTTGCAGCTGTCACAAGGCACATCTGATGAAGAAGAATAGCAACCATTTGCTGACACCCGAATGCTGTATTTTTGGCTGCATTTCTCTTGAGAGCAATTTTTGCTTTATAGAGCAGATGGCACCTTGAAGCTTGACAACACAGAGTTCACCATCTCTTCAGACCCAAGAGCCAAGGGATGTGCCTAGAAGACAGTGGTTCCCTCAGATTCCACCCAAGAAGCTCATCCCACTTCAATCCAAGTAAGCAATAGCATGTGTCACCCAGCAGAGAGCACTGCAGACCCAGGAAGGGTTCTGGTCTGGGGAGAAGATGAATTCTCACAAATTGATCCTAACAGTTTTCTAACTGGAATTTTTTAGGAGGGCTTCTCCTTCTGCCTTCTCAATGCCTTTTTTTTTTCCTCTGGCAAAAGTAACAATTCAAACAAATCCCAGCTTCCCGGGAGGAGTTAAACATTACAGCTGAGGGCATAAGTGAAAGTAAAAGCTCATCAGGATGCACGGAGGGTCAGAGCTCAGTGTAGGGCTGCCAGCCCCACTCATCTGAAGTGTGAAGGTCAGTACAAAATCCTGAATATATCTTTAAAGAGCATGTGACCTTAAAAATAATGTCTTCCAGGTACCTTGGTACCCGTTGGTTTTGGTGTGTAAATAAATAGGGATCACATACTCAGACGTGACCAAAAATATAACAAAATTTTGCTCCCCTTGCTCTGAGATGAGGTTCAGCTCAGATTTACTCTAGAAGTTGAGCTCTTAAGAATACCAGTAGTTGGGCTAAAATCACAAGAGTAATCTGTTTTGAAAGAGCAGAGAAAATCAAGCCAGCAGGAAAGCTGCATCTGTGATGAATGGAGTAAAATCTCTGGATCTGTCCCTGTAGACTGGCTTCAAAGAACTGTATTTACATTTGGTATTTGTTCTGAGAAGCAAGATAGGCGTGTGCCAAAGTTACTGCCTTACCACATCAGGAAGGAAAGTCATATTCTGAGGTTGGCCACAGTGTTTCTTGGACTCCTTTTCTATGCCTCATTTATTTGCCTATAAATGAGGGATTACATTTTCTGTTCACAGCCATGCCTCTTGTCCGCGTAGCTTAGGAGTTCTTGGGACTAGACAAACTTGTTTATTAAAGGCTTGGATGCTACTGCATTGCACTAATAAAGATGATTCGAACGTTTACAGATTTCCATGAACATTCTGAATGCTATTATCCTTACGTTTCTCCATATGTGCTACTGACTTGCATTTTGGGTACAGTATGATTTCAGGTAATTTGTTACTCAAAATGCTGGTTTATTTCTGAATAGTAAGTAATTAATAGCGTCTGCTGTTGAAGCCAAGAACAATTACATATTTCGGAAAAAATAGACTAAACCCCTCCATACCATGTTTCTTATGAATTACTAGACAGAACTGATACTAAAAAGAGGAAACCATTCTCTGCAGCTCACATTGCACAAAACGTCCTCCCAGCTGTATATAAGAATCTTGGTTGAGGGGAATCTGGGGTCTGGTGCTGGCTTAGCTCTAATGGCAATTGCTTCTTGGGCAAAGAACTCGATAGGAAAAGGGTAATTTAGTAAGTTCTGCATCCACACAGATGGACATCTTGAATTCATTTCTTTTGGAGTCTGTTGCCAAAAGAGCTCATGATCTGGCCTGCATACCCTTCTGCAGACAGAAGCAGTTTTGTTTGGGTCAGGCCTTCCTGGTCCGATTATGCAGATTAGCTGCAAAGAGACACTTCCGCGCCAAGCAGGAGGCTGTCTGTGCAATGTGTATTCCATGGCAGCAGTGAGCATTAAGCCCCGGCAGGTCATTTTCTGATAATTAGGGGTTCAGGCCTTTATCACCAGAGAGTCGCATCAGAAGATGCCACACTTGTCTTGGCTGAACGCCATCCTGGCAGCTCTCACCAAACGCAAACCCGTAGGCAGTTCAGCGGGCTTCCAGCCCCCCTAATGTCTCATGAGCCGGTGGACACAGTAAATAAGCCCCGGGAAGCCAAGTGGTCTTTGTACCTTCCCCCGGGATGCCGCAGTAAACGCCCCCACTGCCGCTGCCTCTCCAGAAGTGAGACTGCCACGGCCGTTGCAGCACGAGCACCGAGCTGTTCCCAGGCCCGGGAGGTGCCACCTCTGTGGCCAGCTGGATGCCACCAGCTTTGAGTTATGCTCAGACGCGCATGGGTGGAGGCACTCGTCCCCACGTCAATGCGTGTTGCATCAGAAACAATACAGAAAACTTCCCTTTCCTTACTGCAAATCTTTTTTTGCTGTGAATATGGCTCACCAGGATCTGGTCAGTTGTTGATCAGATTACTCTCATGATGTACGCTGGTCAGCTAGATGTTCATTCATGATGTATCAGAGTGTATGCAGAAGAGGTTCCCTAGGCACTAGATGAAGCTCAGCTGTGATAGCACTGAGGTCAGAGAAGTGGCATTAGCAAGTTGTGTCACATGTAGTGCTGATTTGCAGCAACAATGGAAAAAGGTGCCACTCACCTACTTGTTTGTTCTCCCGAGCGTGCCAAATGTAGCAGCTGCATTTGATTAATAGTTCTGAAAGAACAGTGCCTTTGGATTCAGTGTCAAGACATAGCTTGGCACGTTAGAAATCCCCCTTTGATGCCAGGCAGCCTGGAGCCCTTCTAGGACGGCTTGCTGTTTTGTAGATGTGTTGCTGAGGTTTGGGTGCGTGGGGCAGTTTCTCAGCTGCCCCCGTTGCAGTGCCCATAGCCTAACAAGAAACAGAACAGCTCTCTGGACTGGGACAGCAGCAAACATATCTCAGTCTTGTGACATGCCACATCAGGATCAAAGTTCTTCCTAACTAAGTCTTCTCACTACCGTTATCTGGAGTGGACCTTGGATTATTTTTTTTCTTTCACCTGATGCAATTAAGATGAAGCAATATTTCTTTTTTAAATCTTTCTCCTGGACATGTTTCGCATGCTGTGACCATGAGGAGCTAGTCAATAATTAATAATACCATCAAAACACACCTTAATGGCTCATCTAAACAGGGAAGCTGTGCAAGTGCACAGGAATATGTGAATTGACACTGCAAATAGCATATGCCAGTATATTTTTTCATACAATTTTTCCACCCTGGTATTTATTCTGGTGTAAGATGCTTTTTGCCAGTTGATGTTATATCGTTTGAAAGCAGATTAGGAGAGCCTTCACAAAGAGTTGTCTTTTGGAGCAAGAGGTAACAGAGAAGGAAGTAGCATCAGTAAAATCTTAGTGGTTTAATTAGACTGGTATAATTAATGTTTCCACAGGTCATTGAGCTGATGAGCTTTCTGGATTGCCAAGTATACATAACATGCTGGTATTTCTGTGGCCTAACGTAACTGAAATAATAATAAAAAAGTCACAAAAGAAGCAGAAAATGACGGAGCAGTAAAGGACACCATATATACACAATTTTCTTTTACAGTTCGCCTTTAAAGGACATGTTTCTAGTCTACTTGCAGAATTAGTATTTAGCCATTTCTCTCTTAAATTCTGACATTTATTGACAAAATAAAACAGAACTCAAAGCTGCTGTTGGATTGCATGGCTATTTCTCTATTTAACCTTATCTGTAGTGAACTTCTGATCTGAGCAATAAAAATGCGGTCTTAGTAAGTGATGCTTTTAAATTGAATTGTGTCCCTCAGAGTAGCTATTTCTGCACTACACTTTCAAGAGATTAAGGGTGAAATCATTGAAGGCAGAGCCCACTTGGCATGCCGAAAGAACTGTTTTTCTGCAGTGTATACAAGATCTGGAAAGCTTGTGGATGGGAGAAAGCACAACTAAATGGCAGTTCGGATTTGGAAGCAGTGAAAAGTAAGGAAAAGCTTCCTATGTCTGTCTTTCAGAAATACACAGTGACAACTTTCCTCTCTGGCTTTAAATACTCCTAAACTCCTGTCTTTGATTATCATTTCTAATATGCCTCCTTGAAAATGCTAGTTTGTACCTTGCAATGGGAGCATAATTCTGCACAGCATATCATCATTTATAGCAGTATAATTCACGTTTGTTCACGACGATGAATGGGATCCGTAGGGCACACTTGCATGACTAATACTATTCATTTCAGTGGGACCCGGGCCAGGTCTATTCTTTGCCAAAACAGCACTCGGTCGGAGTTTCATTCCAAAGTAAGAGTTCACCTGTAACTCTTCCCTTGTCCTTTGCAATTACAGAAATCTCTGAGCACTAGCAATGCAATTCTACTTTTTGCCTCAGCCATCCTGCACTCTAACTTGTTCAGCATCATGCAGCTTATATGTAGCAACTGAACTCATAGCATCAGTGCCCAAGTATCACCCAAGCCTTTGTGACCTTTCTGGGTTTAATAAAATAAAATCTATGCATGCATTTTACCCATACCAAGTCCTTGCAATTTTTGCCAGACTGAAAATCATTCTGACAGCTTCGCCAGTTCAGGAGTCAGAATGCATTTATTTTAGATGTCTTTTTTTAGAAACTGGATTTGAAACCTAACAATCATTCATTTTGAGCATTCCAAGCCCTGCATGTAAACACTTTTTCTCAATTCAGTTTAGATTTTGAAACCATCACAGCTTTGAAGTATTAGTTACTGCAGGTTTTCAATAATTTGTAATGCACAAAAATGTATTCCTTTACTGGAATCTTGCTTCATGTCTTACAGCAACAAATCGTATTTTGCTTGTTTTGTTTTTAACCATTCAGCTTTCATAAATTCTTGATAGTAGGAACGTTTCTCAACTAGCCAGAGAGCAGATCTCCTCCTCTCCCCTTGAGATCGAATGTGAAGCAGGTACCCCAGTGTAACAGTGTTCAAGACCTATTCTGTATCTGGAGTTACACCAAACACCATGCATCTCAGGAGAGATTCATTATTCATATATGCCTTTGGTGGGCTGACTTTAGCAGCTGTTGATCTTTCTAACTCGGGGCAGGTACAGAAAGATGTAGGCTGATGCACAAGCAGGGGTGTTAAGGGAACAAGTTGGAGAAAGCCGTAAACTACGTCAACTTTTGCCCTAGGCCAGAACTCCTTTTTGAATAGGAAAATCATAAATACAGCAAAGAGACTCTTTCCAAATGCAAGGATAAAGAAAGACAGTTGGCACTTAAGTCTTCACAGATGGTCGTGAATGACAGAACCTGACATTAGCCCCAATCTCTTGTGGTTCCTGTCATTACATGAAGTTTCCTGGAGATTTAATAAACCACAGATCTGCCAGCTTCAATGTCATGCTCTAACCACAATACCTTTCTTCCATGCAGTACTCCATGGCTTCATAAGAGCTCCAGAAAGTGTTAAAATAACACCCATTGAGTTAGCAAAGATTTTCAAAAATATGTCACCATTTTTCAATACAAAATGAATGAGGAGTTGTAAAGTCTTGTAATGACAGGCAAGCTGTTTTTTTTGTAGCTGAACTATCTGCTTATGTGTGCCTGTAGAGGGAGATGCATGTGGGATTTTCATAAGGTTTCAGAATGGTATAGGATGGTAGCTTTTGCTGGAAAATGCTGACTTGAGGGATGGCTTGGGGCAGATGTTAGCCCAGCTAATTTTGGATATGTGCTTAGTGCAGTTTTGCACTTAGAGTGAATTTTATCCCCCAGACCTGTGCCTGCTCAGTGCCTTTCAGTTATGATCCATGTCGCCCACCAAGACACTCAGCAGCAGCTCAGGAAGAACTTCACGGGCTTTACAGGAGAATGCAGAGCTTAATTGAATTATTAAGTATTCAGTATTTGACTATCTCATCAAATCCTGTGTTGCTGCATGGCAGGGGAGGGAAGAAGTGTGCTTGGGACTCATTTTTGCCCTCAATTCTATGCATTAGGCCTCAAAAATATCCCAGCAGTCTCATAAGCACTCACAGTTGTGTGCTCCTGTCTTCCTCAGCTACCACTAGCCAGTAGCTGCCATTCTGTGTTCAGTTTAGAAACATCAGGGAAGGCAGATAACCGCACACAGAGGGCTGCACTGAGACCTCAGGGTTTTCTGCTTCTATTCCCTTCTTTCCGTATACACAGGGAACGGTGCAGGCAGGAACTGTAGCTGTTTGACACACAAGTGGAAAGCCATTCGTAAATGCACATACATAAACTAGCGTTGTGTGGTCACCCAGGCACCTGAAGAAGTGCGAATTACACTCCAATTAAATGGGAAAAAGTTCCTCGTGTGGTGTGCAGGCAATCTGAGCTGTCTTTAGTGTTTGTGAAGCTTGTGTATTCTAAGAAGTGAGGTCAGGGAGAGGTGGGATCATGGTTTCTGTCATGTAGCCCCAGCCTAGCAACTCTAATGTAACAGCCCTGAATAGATATTTTATCTCCTTCATGCAACGAAGAACTCAGCCATCTGCAATTAAAGTGAGCATTCAGGATCTTCTGGTCTCACATTAGAAATTAACGATATCTGTTCCAGAACTGCTGTCAGAAATTCAGCTAGTTACACAAGGCATAACCTAGCTGATAGCTAATATCGTTATAGTGACCTAAACAAAGCTACTGATTGCTTATCTGAAGTTTACATTGGCTTTCCTTTCGTGCTAGTACATCAATAATTAAAGCTGTTCTGGAATAGCTTATTGCAGCTGGATTTGTGTGCTGTGTGGAGTAGTGTTTATAAAACAAAATTATCCCTGCGCAGAAGCCAGCATCACACGTAAAACCCATTTGCCTTACTCAGGTGGTTCTAATCTGAAGTAATTACTTGGATAAACAGTTTCTGCATGACACCTTTACCAGATTTCCCATGGGATCTTGTATAACTTCTGTCCTTTATGAGAATATTGTAGTATATAAGGAAAAGAGGTCATAGGATTCATCCACCCTATTTCTAAATCGTTCCGATGGAAGACCTCGTTCAGCTGCAATATTAACAAAATAAATCACACAAAATACTTAGGAGTGTTTTTCAGTCTCTCCCTGAGTGACTCAACTAAAATGCCGTTCATGAGTATGGAAAGCAGGTATTGTTTTGGGAGCATTTCCAGGGAAAGACCTTCCTTCTGGCAGGAGCTGCGGTCGTCTCCAGGACTCGCTTCTCTGGGACGCGGTTCCCGGCAGCTGCTGCAGCCCTTCATTGTGGGCAGCGGCCTGCCTGTCCTCCGGGCTCCCGGGGGTGGCAGTCGCTGGGGACCAGTCTGCAAACTGTCCCTGCATCTCTCGGCATCGCTTCTCCCTGCCCCTCAGCTGTGGCCAGACGGGACGGCCTGGTGGGGCGTGAGCTGGCCGAGAGCTGTGCAGAGCTGGGTTTTCAGATGGAAATCTGCTTAGCTCCACGGTGTTGGCACCCTGAGAATTCAGCCTACTAATTTTGGTGCCCGTGCAAGAGAGACTGGCAGTTAAAGCACAGACTTTTCCAGGGAAGCAGAATATGGGATTTACTTTGGAAACAAGAGAAGCATATTGTCCGAAATGCCCCTTCCTGCTTCTTCTCCGTGACCTTGGTCACAGCTGCTTGCTGAAGCCTGGGCTGCGACAGCAACTGTGTGCCCAGCCTGCTGCAGCCCTCGCTGCACTGGCCAGGGCTCACTGCCAAAGCTGAGGGCACCCGCAGCGCCCGGCCCTTCCTGGAAGGTGGGACAGCTCTTCATCGTTAGCTCCCATTGCTGCTTTTTTTTTTTTTGTCCTCCTTGTAGCTTGCTGACAGCTGTTACTTAAGAATAGAAGGGGTTTCCTGGGGAATACCCCCTTCTGCGTCCTACATGAGTGCTGCTTCCCAGGTCCTTCCGTGTCTCTGCTGACTGCGTGGTGGTGCCCAGCAGTTGCCTAGGCCAGGCTGCCCGCCTGCCTGCCTCAGCTCCTCCGCCTGTAAGTCATTGGTGGGTTTCTTGTGCTTCTGGAAATGGTGATAACTGAGTTATAATAGTAGCTGCTGTCCACAAAGCGTGGGGCCCGTCAGGAAGTACTGCTGTGAGCGAATGGAAGGGAGGATAAATATGCAGTGGTCAAAAATGAGGGTTTTATTGTAATCTTCCCAGAATTGTACTGGACCTCTCTCTGTAGAGTATAACTGATTACCACCCAAAGACCCCCAGGTATTGTGGTGCTACAAGGAGCACCAACAGCTTTGTAACTCATCCGTCATGGTAATCCTCAAACAGAGTTAATGTCCTCAAGTCACAATGCCTCACAGCTTCTATTTCTGTTAGTCTCAGCTAATGAGATGTGTCTTCCCTGATACACCTGCACGAGCTGCAGGGATGTTTTGAGTTAGTTGTGTGCTGACAGTCTAGAAGTCCCCAGAGGTGCCACTCCTTCCACAGCTGCAAAGTGCAGACGGGAGCATCTCTAATATTTGGGCACGTCTGGATCAAGCAGTTGAGCCCCAGCTAAGCTTCCTGGGATGCGGTGTCCCTCTCCTGGTTACCCTGTGGAAGAGGTGCTGTGCTTTGGCGATTTATGTCCGCATCCCTGAGGGAAGCTGTGTGCCGGGCCTTACTGGCGGGCTGAGCTTTGTGCGACGGCCAGGACTGGGAGCTCCGGGAGGGTGTTGGGGACGAATCAGTTGCAGGTCTCACCTCGTGGTGTCCCGCTGCACCGTAGCAAGCAGAGGCCTGTAAACATTTAAATGATTATATATACCCTCACTAATGAGGTAGCTTGTGTACTTAGTCTAAAATTATCAATTATGTCCTGGAGAAAAGGTTAAAACAAACAAAATAACGGATGCAGGCAGAGTGAGGAGAAGCAGGCTGAGACTTGTGGGTAGAGTTTCCTTTTGGAATAGCCGGGACACTGTGTTCAGCGTTAGTGAAGGAGAGGAAACAAGGGTGTTGTTTTCTTTGTCTGCTTCCACAAATGGTCCCCTCATAAATTGAGGGGACCCTTCAATAAGCCTCTCCAGTAACACTCTACCGTTAAGTCACACTTGCTAATTCCAGGACTGGAACTGTGATCGTGCAAAAATAGGCACTTGGCAAGCCTAGCTTTTAGCTCGGTTTGTGGAGGTGCTTAAGCAAGCATGTTTCCAGCTCACAAGTGCTTATGACAATTTCATGGCTTTTGAGAAAGCTCTGTCAGCATCTGTCCGGTAGCACAAACTGTATCTCAAAGAGCACAGCCTTGAATGCTGTGCTGACAAGCATGGCAGAAAGAAAAACAAATACAAAGTAGTCAGTAGAAAGCCAGCCTCTCTTGGTAGGACATTTTGTTTATGCAGAAAACAAACAGGATTACAATATTTCAGTTATTTTCTTGCTTGTACTGTGGCAGCCACAAGAAGCCCTGGTCACAGACCAAGACCTGAGTGTGCTGTGTGTGATATGACCATCGGGTGGGGAAAAAATCCAGAGAACATACAGCCTGAAAGGCAGGTATTCTGAAAACAAAACAACATCTCTCAAAGTTGGCAAAATTTATTAAATGAAATTTATTCCGGATCATCTTGGACTCCACCTTTTGCTAGTCACCCCAGCTGGGCTACAGCTCTGTGCAACAGTGCCATCATTCTTGCCCGTGTCTCCGAGGTGCCCCTGCAGTAAAAGTGAGCACAACTGAGCCAAGTTTGTGTTTGGATCTAGAGCTGGGCTTTCCTTCAGCTAGGGTACGCCTGAGGCTGCCCACTCAGGGCTCGAGGCACAGGGCTCCTAGAAAGCAGCCAGTTATCCTGGTGGTACTGGGGCTTTGCAGTGCCTGGGCACAGAGGAATGGAGCTGACCAGTAAATACTCCACGTAGTCCAACATCCTGCCCCCAGTGGAAACATGTTCTATATTGCTGAATGGGATTGATGAAAAATAATGATAATGAAAACCAAAAACACATGCAACCTATCTAATACCAATTTGCTGTCCCCTAAAAAGCATGTAGACTTAGCAGGGTCAGGCAGCTGCTGTGGGAATGAGTAGCAAGATGCGAATTTTCAGTGCCCAGTCACAGAGTAAATGACTGAATTCCTCCTCAGTGTACCAGCAGTTTCCCCTTTCCTCTTGCCTATTTTGACTACCTTTGTCTATTGCTTTTGTGTTGTTAACATACTTTCCTGTTTAAAAGAGCTTCTGATCCAGAGATTCTGTTATTCGTCTTTCTTCCACTGCTTGATATTTCTGCCCGTCAGGAAATTTTGCAAGCCCTTGCATCATCCCTTCTTCCTGTTAATTGTCTTTGCTGCCTGCCCTGACGAGGCTGCGCTCGCAGGAGCTGGCTAACGCGGTGTGGCAGCGTACTGCGGGACTTGCTCTGCTTCCGGCTCCTCTGCTCAGTTCCTGACAACTTTACTGGCTTTCTTTAATACCCCGAGCACACTTCAGTAAAGGATTATAAAATGCTTTAAGGACATTAATTACACTTGCCACAGCAATACTAGCCATGCAGTGTATATTTCTACATGGCTTTGAACAGATGTAAAAACAGTTCTGCTTAGCCCCGGATGAACAGTGTGCCACCAGCACAGAAGGGCTACTTTGCTCAACTGTATTTTCCTCTTTATGAGTTGTTTTTAACTAGGCCAGACTGTTTACAGTGTGGTAACAGCAGCAAAACACCCTTTAGTCTACAAACTGCTTCCATGCATCTTAATAACATTCCAGAGGTGCAGTTTATTCCCTCCATTCCTGACTAAAGGCTCTGGCAAATTTTCTAGCTGCAGGTTGTTCCAAGGTTGTAGAATAATAATTTCTTTCATCAGACAGAGCTATTAAGTACGTACTTTCAAATCACAGCTGGCTGCATCCGTCTGCTTAATCTTTGCTTATATAGATGTATTAGTATCCGCTTGCTTTTTGGTTCGGGGTCTCTGGTGGGAAGGGCTGCTGCTTCCTCGGGACAAACTTCTCAGCAGAGAGCACAGAACACGGCGCGCAGTGCTTCAGCTGGTCAGAGTGACTGCATTTAGAAGGAGCATACGTTTATAAGTTAGAAAGCTGCCTGGCAGAAAATGTCATGCCTGGTAGCTACTTATCTTTGCCTTCAAGTTGAGATGGGATGTTTTGGGGGGCACAGAATTCACCAGTTCTTCCTTCAGCTGGACAAAATATGAGAAGCTTTCTCTTAATGATACACATATTTAAAAAAAAAAAAAGAGAAATACTTGCTTCAATTTGGTACAATATATCTATGAAAAATACGGCATCAAATGAGTGAGTCATTAAGTAACGTGGTGACACGTATGCTTTCTATTTCCTTGCCAGCAGGGTTTTAGTTCCCGAGGAAGTGCGGTTCCATTGGCTTTGTTTTGTAGTAGTCTTTGGAAAGAGGAAAGTTGATTTATGATGTTTGGAAACAGTGTTCGGGGAAATCTTCCTGGAAAGTAGGCCTGGGTGCCTGGGCTCAGCTTTCCAGAAGAAAAGACTGCTCGCTTACTATTGAGCATTGTCTCTCTTCGTTTGTACATGTGCAAATACAATAAGTTGCATTGAAAATGGGCTGAAATACCATGTTACTTCTCTTTCACTGAGTCCAACATGCAAGTGTTGCCACTTGACGGTGCTGTAGCAATGTAGACACAAAGGAACAGGGATATTTATAGTTTTTTTTCAGTTTAAGGCCTGCTGGGCTGTGCTCTGTGAGAGTTCTTTCTCTCATTGGAGACTTTTTGTACTTCACCCAAGAAAATGAGGACATGATCAGAAAATAAATCTGCCAGTAAGACCAGACTGTTAAGTAGAAAAGTGCCTTTGTCGTTCCAAGGTCTCCTAGTCTCTTAAAATGCTAATAGCACGCCTGAGAATGAAAGAATTGATTTCATTATTGTATATAGTAGCTAAGCTGGTGGAAGACAAGTAGGCATCTATCGTGTAAAAAGTAAAAAAGATGCATTGCTCGATCAAATGAGGTTGGATGGAATTTTCCTTCCATTTTTGACCGATAAGCAGGAGTTGCACATCTTCCTTCCCTATTAACTTCAGCCTCTGATTTTGCATGTGGGAAGTTCATGCAAATACAAAGGAAGTGCTGTACTAAAAGTTACAAAGCCAAATGCCACAATCATTAGACAATTTAAACTGTACTGGACATTTATCGATTGGGCTGTGATGATTCAGCATCTGGCCTTGTCCAGATCAACCTTGTCCTTCTGTCCAAATGAACAGTATAACAGAGAAAAAACAAACACACTTTAACAGGTTTATGCGAACAGGCTATCAAAAAGATGCCATCTCTGCATATGTCAGCTTCTGTTTGGTAGGATGACTTGTGTTCTGGAGAGCTTTTACAGTATCCCCTAGGCAGTAAATGAATGAAAAACAATTCTCATCAGTCCTGCTTTTGTTTCACTTGGGCTCCCTGGAGTTTTTCACCACTCCACTTGTAGTACCAGCGCTGGAGCCGCTTTCTGAGCCAGGCACTACAGGGAGGGGAAGAACATGGAAACTGCTCTGCCACTCGCTGAAGCGAAGGAAGGGAGAACAGTTCTTCTGCCCAGATGCAAGGCTTCCTCTTGCTGTCTCCCACCCACCATCACGAGGATGAAATCAGCCGCCTAAGAAGTGCTGGCTGCTTCCCTGGGGTTTGGCACCCAGTTAGAGGACAGTTACTTCCCGTCCCTAAGCAAATGCTTTTTGCACTTTGGGAGGATCTGCAGCCCTTGGCATACCTGTCACCTGAGGAACCAGTGTAGCTGCCAATTAGTTAGTGTGCTTCATTTGTAACAAGGCAGTGGCCATCTTAGTTAAAGAATCTGGGTCTTGCCCACAAGTTGCAAATCCCTACCTGCTCTACATCAAATGCATTACATAGTATTTGTTCATGACAAAGAAAGGGTTTACCAACATAGTGCTCTGGCAGAGCGTGGGTGTAAAAACCAACACTCAATTTATGCAGTTTTATAGCCTGTAGCAGCCATGGATGTGAGTGGCAGTCAGCACTCCGCTTCCTACATTCTGCACCATGCAGGAGCCCAGGAACACTTACATCACCGTTTGCTGTTGACCTGGTCCCCTTTAAAGGGTTGACCTTGCTGCGGCTCCCCACACTAAGTTTCACCAAGACTATGAGCCTGAAAAGGAAAACTATGTAACAGCTACAATAGCAAACTCCCACGAGAACTCTTGCATGCAGACAGTGTTGATAAATCAGTCACCAGATGCAATATCAGAAAACACTTTTATACAAGTTTTTAATAAAAAAATTCAACAAAAATATATATAATCAGGCATTTTATGCAATGCATACATTCTTTATATCTGCAGGTACAGATAAATAACAGAAGGCAAAAACAAGTATTTTGCTTATCTTTGGCCATTAACCGATAATCACCCCCTAAGAGATATTATAGGGTCAAAGAATAACGAACTGAGTCTGTAAACGTCTCTTATCACAGACAAAGTATCAGGCAGTAATACAGTAGTTAGATTTTTAGAAATGTACGGAAATATTTCTTTACCACTGCCCAATACTGAAATTTAACCTGTTTTGCTGATATGGAACGTAAGGCCTACTTTAGCTGACACACAGGCAAAACTCCTGGATTTACATGAGATATGCTCCATCCCTTACTACCTTTACCTACTTCCCTTCACCATACATTGCTCTATAAAGCTACGCTGTACCTCTTCATGAAATATACTAACATGAATTCGTATCTGCGGGTCAGTTTCCTGAACCCCAACCACTATACATAACATACAGAGCAGTTAAGCTTCCTTAAGTCAATATTTTTTCTAACTCAGTGTCCCAGAATAATAGCTGTCTTTCCACTTTACAGCACGGATGCATCCGATGGCTTTACCAAAGCAATATATACATGATACACGTTAAAAATCATAAAAGCAATTTTAAAGGTACACTGATAGCACGTAGCAGCTTATGTCTATGTATGTACATGTTTTCACAGTTATATCTTAGAAAATTGAGAACATCAGGAATACTTCTACCGTGTTTTCTATAAATATTAAAAACTTAACTGTCAGGCATTTTGACAAATAGTATTTAGGATATCACTTTAAATAGCTCTTCAAAAACCTGTAGAGTTCTAAGCATAAGGCTGTAAAGTTTGAGGATTCTTTAAAGTGTTTAGCCAGTTTCAGCAGCTGGGCTGTCTGCCAGTTTGATTTTTTTCATTTTTTGTGTGTTCAAATCTGGTAACAAAGAAACTCCACCACTTTTGATGGGATAGGCAAGTTCTTGACTTGGCTGGTGGGCATCACTCTTCGAATTGCCATGCGACATAGATGTTGGAGACTGGAAACTTGTCTTGGAGTTGCCCAGAAGTACACACTGCCATCCTGTGTCCTGCACAGTAAGAATAAATAAATAAAGGAGGAAAAAAAAAAAAGACAACCACAGAATTACCCCACTTGAACGATTTCAGTTTGGTACAAATTCTCACATACGCTGTTAGTTAGGGGGAATACGCTCTGAATTGTTGCTTAGTTGTGGCTATAGCAGCACAACAACAACTTGCTGATTATCTGTGAAAGGCTGGATCTGCTAACAGCTGTACCACCTGCAACAGAATAACTGCCCTTGATTTCCTAATGGTCCTACTCCAATCCACGTTTGTGGGTCTGTATTTTATTTATTCTCAAAGATAAGAAATGAGTTTATGAGCTTCTAGATTTTACTGCTGTTCCGGGCATGTTTAAACAAATAGAACCAAAAGTAAAACAAAGCCAGAAACATCAAGTTGCAAGTCACACTTGAATATTTTTAGAATACTTAGCTAATGTTTTCAACCTTTTGTGTTACCTTAATATTTTAGGAGGGAAAAAAAAGTATATACTTGCCCTGCAGCTAGAACACTGCCATCAGTAGAAAAGGTGCAGCAGAGCCCATTGTTCAGAGGTGCAACTTGTACAGGGTACTCTTCATCAATTCTCCAGAATCTTACCATTCTGAAAAGTGAAGAATGAAGTTACAATTAAACGTCTATTCTGATATCTTGTATTTTCTCTGATGCTGCACAATAAACTGGTCTGATGCAAAATTCAGGCAATTTTTATAAACATTTTAATAAGCATATAATGTGTTTCAGATTTGGCCTGAAATATTATGACTTCATTCCTGATATCTATCTTGATTTGTATTTTTTCAACCATTCTAACTCTCCCAGTTAAAATAAAAGGTTGCCTTCAGCAGCAGAAAGCAATAACCTGAAGATTTTCTTTAGTGTCATATATGCTAGGAAATCCCCAACATGCTCATCTTAATTTAAAAAAATTCTAGAGCCCTCTTGTAGATAGTTTAATGCCCTTGCTGTCATCTTGAGAAAGCATTCTTCACATGCCTAAAATATGGTTCTTCAAAATGAGTTGCACTGTTAGCAGAAACTGAATACCAGATCATGGAGTACTTTTCATTTTATTTTGGAATCTAAAACTATACAAGAGACTTAACTGCATTAATACCTCAATTTACATTTTTCATTGTTTACAGCCCCTCTTTTTCTATTTGCAGTTGTTACAAACTTAAGTTATTCAGATCATCTACCCTGTACACAACTCATTTTCTACATTCAGAATGAACATGAACATAACTGACAACTCGTCTACTTTTACCAAGACTATTAGACATCATTTCTCAGTTAAAAAAAAATAAAGGCTGATAGTATTTAAAAGTTCGTGTCACATGGGAAGAATTAAAGGAATCCAACAAATCTTTCCTCATACTTACTTATCGTCAGCAAGGCTTGCAATATGTAGTCCATCGTGACTAAAAGATACTGATCTAACCCATCGGTCATTTGCACCTCCAGCAAATATTGGAGTAGGAGGGGGAAACAGATGCCTGGAGATAAAGAGACACTTAGCTAACAGCATAATATTTAAGAACTATGGAATGCTTTCCTTCAGCCATAACTAGTGAAGCTGAGGAAGAAAAAAAAAAAAAAAAAGATTGAATAATTTAACTATGAAATCAGGAGTGCAGATTGAACTACTGTATCTTTTGTAGTACTGAACATTTCGGCTTTACTGAAAACGCTTAAATTCTTTCTCAGAAGAAAAAACTCCTCTGTTCTAACATTTTAGGATTTTCCTCAGCCACTGCTCAGATTTCCTCCCAAGTCTAGTTATCAGTTAGTTAATGAAACCATTAATTTTTAGTAGTCACCTTCATTCTAGGAGAAAGTTTCCAGATTTGACTACTTCACTTACCCAAATTCCATAAGAATAACTCCAATATATGGATCCCAGACATAGACTCGAGTATCGTAAGATGCAGTAGCCAGTAAAGCTCCATCAGGAGAAAACTCACAAGCTACAACATCATTGTGATGTCCTTCAAGTTTCCGTATCATGGAGTATTTATCCATATCCCAGAGAAAAATCTGCAATTAAATAAGCTAATGTTATAGCTCTGCTCAGAGAAGCAATGAAACATTTACTTTTTTTTTTTTTTTTAAGTATAGCTGCTAGTCTTATTTAGGATTATATTAAAATCAGGCATTATGAATTACTACAATTAAGAAATATGCTCAGTGTCATACTCAGATTAAAATCAATTTTTTAAAAAATAATTAAAGCAGACATGCAAGTTCTAACTCAAGTTTGTTAAATGTTATTAACAAAATAAGCCAAAATATAAGATAAAGGCAACACAATTTAACCATGTAGCTTACTGAAATTCATGTATTACAAAACTATTTTATTAAAATATGCAGAAATAAATAGGGTTAAACTCTACAGTCCCCTCTTTTCAGTAACTACCAAAATTTTAAGAAATATACAGACAGAAAATGTAAGGTTAACATATTGTTACTCCAGTGGCATCCCTTTGAGTTTAAGATCACTTGTTTACAATTGGCTTGGATCACCAACGTCAGCCTAGGAAGAGAAACAGATACTGCAAGCAAAGAGAATTTTCACAGCCAAAAGTTATGTCTGTGGCAAAACAATAGGGAAGTCTAACCACATTATTAGAAAGAATTTATGCATTTTAAATCAAGTCAACAATAGAAAAGACATTAATATTACAATTTACCGGGCTATTTGCATATTGTATTATAAACATTGATAAAAGATTATAGTATTCTGGAATTTTACATGCAGTTGTACATTATATATAATCAAAATGAAGACTGTGCAAAATTACTTAATAGGAACGATCTATATGTACTGAAGCATAAATTCATAGAAAATGTAAGTCTTTAGCATGAGCTATATCCCTGAAAGAGCTCGTTAGGGTTCTTGATTTTTTCCCCTGACTCAGTCTTACTGCACAGATTAAATGCAGACATCTTGGAGAAATATATATGTTTGACCGAAGCAAACATGGCCTTAGTGCCTCACATACTTCCTAAAACTGAACCATTTTACAATGTCATAAACGTGTTGACCAATTCCTCTAAGACCCCAACATTCCATAAAACTGGAAACTATGTTTTAGGAGTCAGTGTGTTTCACTGCTGTGAAAATAAAAAAAGAAAAAAAAAAAAAGAAAAAAAAGAAAGAAAGAAAGCAGAAAGTGGACATCAACCAGCACCTGCGTACGTACAGTACACCTTGCAGTCGAATGCAAGGTTACTTCATCCTATGGTAAAGTTCGCCCCCAGCCTGGTAGCCAGAGATGCCACTCTTTCTGCCCAGCTAACACCATTGTGCTCCTGTGTGAGTGGTGCCAGCTTAACCTCAATCACACCAATATTGCTGCCACCACCTGTGACAGGGAAAGCAAGAAGCTTATGGAAAACACACAGCCTAAAGATATCAATGTATACATCCACATCTGCTCTATTTAAAGAAAAAACAAAACCCCAAACTCAACTATTCTCTATCAAATCTGCACTGATAATTTGAAGTATAAAATGCATTTGAACAGTCATCCATACAAAGTAGTATTCAATGACTGAATTGTGCTTTTTTACTCAGCATCACTAGGCTTCATTAAACTACCCAAAAAGCCCCTGTAACTAGACTGAATTCCTTTTTCTGTTTTATCCTAATTCTTCAGTGCCAAGAAAAGCAGCTTACTGTATACGTGCTTTACCTGCACTGCTTTCAGTTCTCTAGCAGGGCATTACAATACAGATGAAAACAAAACCAGTATGCTGTTCTTCGTTCTAGATCTTTTAGACACAGAGTGCCATTTGTATTGGAGAACATGTAGAAACATTTTTGTACAGCAGGAGATACCATGACTGGCTCAGACTTTGGAAAGTCCTTTTCATTGAGCAGGAAATAGAAAGGATAAAACAAACAATAAAATAGTTTTATGCATTAGTCTAAGTATCTTTTAACACTGGAAGCTTTAGTCTTCTTTGACTTTATACTATGAACATATGCAGATGTGCAGGACTATTCCTCAAAGAATGCTTAAAGTTTCTTCAACTAAAAGCAGTGCAAGTTCAGTTCATAAATCAGTGTCTCAATGCCCCATTTGCTAGTTTAATTTCATGCACTTTTACATTATCATAAAACATTAGAAGTTCATGACACCGAGCACAGGCTTAATGTTACTTAGATTCAAAATGATTATGCATACAATTCAGTAGATTTAATGAACAAGAAACTCTGACACATACTGCTTTACTAGCTCCAACAGAACAGAGAATGGAAGAGTCTGGAGAGAATGCACAACCATATACCCAGTTCTGATGTCCTCTCAACACTTTCATCATATTTCCTGGGAAAAAAAAAGACATTCCATTCCCGTAAGAATTGACTACATATTACATATTCAATATGAAAAGCATTTCCAAATTATTTTTTCCTTTATAAAATTTTATACTCTTTCCAAACAACATCTTGCAGTGTCAGTCTACGTAGAAATAAATATTCTGCAGCTTCTAAATCCTATGTCCCTATTCAAAAAAGTCACTTCATGTACTTTTTTTTTTTTTTAAACTTAACTCAATACCAGCTTGTACCTTTACAGTACATAGAGATAAAGAATTTCAAGGGAACATACGGATTAAGTGACTAATAGAAGTTTGTTTTTGTTTGTTTTTTTAAGAAATCCTGACCTGTGTTTATAGCAATAAACAAAGAGAGTACATGCATATTTCTCCTACACGTTACAGCAGATGAACTTAAAATGCATACCGTCATCTTTCAGGTCCCACACTCTCAGTGTTTTGTCTCTGGATGCAGACACTAAAATCAGGCTGCCATCTGGGGCAAAGGTTAAATCTCTAACAACTTCTGTATGGTCCATCAGGTTAAGGAGGAGTTTTCCTGTTACATGAAAACACCAAAATTTAAAATGAAGGACTGTACTTTTATTCAAATTCAATGCTTTACAGATACAAATACAGAATTGAAAATTACAGCACATAAAGCTGAATTTTCTGTGTAGAAATGCTCCCTAGGGTAAGAAGCATGTGTATCCTTTTAGACTCTTCTGTGTTGAAAGGCAATTTCCTGAAAAGCTAGTAAATCGATACACTATGACCAGGTGCCTGAGAAGGCAAGACTCATCTTTTGATAGACATCTCTGTTCTGAGCTGAAATTTACAAGATGATGACAAATTACTCCACAGTCAGTAGTTTCGTTTTTAAAAGCTGAATAATTCTCTCCTGACCTATTAACTGTGCTACCAGATAAATTATGGAATTCCCTAATTTCAGATTTTATCTCCTATCATTTGACCAGTATTTACTTTTAAAAAACAAATTGACATACATCCTTCCCCATACTCAAAGACAGAGAATAACTTCTTGTTTTAAAAGTTCCCTTTGTTTGAAAGTATATTAAAACTACAATCCAGCGGAACATTTTGGAGTAAACAACCAATATGCCTAAACTCAATCACATACTTAACCATTTTGCAGCACCAAGGCTTCATCTTCCATCACTTACATCTCAAAGCATGACCTGATTCTGTTCCTTCCTCTAGCAGTATCAAACGTTCCTAGTTGCAGTTCATTATTTTTAAAATACTTAATTTGTATTCAAGGTTCAATTCCCAATTAAAGTTCTGTAAACCATTTTTTCTGTGCATTAATGTTACTACTGCATAAAGTGACACTGAAATGCCAACTTCCCCTCACACACTCTACCTGTATATACATCCCATATCTTGATGCGCCCATTGTTCAAGCCTGTTGCAAGTAGAAGCTGGTCTTGCCCAAATTTGAAACGATGCCATTCTATATTCACACATCGACTCTGCTTCTCAGGCACTGAAGACCCAAAAGCAAGACTCCATACAATATCACCACAGTCTATTATATGTTCACAGGGCTTATTTTTCTGACCACTGTCACTGTTCTGTCTTGAAAGTCTCGTACTGATAGAATTTGCAACATTCTTTGTGCCGTGCAACAAGCTGCAAAACAAACAAAGATATGAGAAAAGCATAAAGTGTCTTTAAAAATAAGCAGCTGCATATCGTGTGACATTCACAATGCAATAGAACAAAAAGGTCTTTAAGATGTAATGAAATCTGAGTTGCCACAATGTACATTTCAGAGGCCCGTAAGAATGCATTTTTACTTAAAAATTATAAAAGCTGCTTTTTCTTACAACTGTCAAAAATTATTAACCCCTGTAAAGCTTCTTTTATAAAGACTTTTATATGCCTTTACCTCTGTAGAAAGCAACATATTAACTTAACCTACTCTGAAAAACAGTACAAGCATTTACAGAGAAAATAAGTTACAAAAAAATTCTAACACTTGCTGCTAAATGAGCAAGAAGTTCCCTGCAATTCACTTACATGCATTAAAAACTGGGATGAGATACTGAAGCCAGCATATGGAAACCAAGTAAACCATCACCAGAAAGAGGAAAACAGAAAAAGGGATTTGCTGGGGGTGATGGGAGTGAACTGTAACTAACTACAAAGATGCAACTGCTGGTTACTAACTTTATTAAAATATAGCCTCCGACTGAAAGTAAAACATCTTTTGGAACTTAACTTTTACTCTAAAATTCATAATAAGGGAAGAGGTTTGCCTTTAAGTAAATTCCTAAGAGGTAAAAATAAAATAGCTTTCTGATAGGAAATTTAAAAGTCCAGATCTGCTTCAGTCTTTAAAATTTCATTTTCATTCTAACTTCCTCTTATTTTAGAGCACTTGACTCAATTAGTAAATCACTCCTCCATGGCTGTTTTAAGGTTGCAATACAGTTGCTTCTCTGTCTGGCCAGAGAAGGAGATAAAACAATAGCTGTTTTTAATAGTACTTTAAAGAATTAGTTTTCCACACAGACGTCAAAGGTTAAAAAGAAGTTTGAATCTATTAAAAGTTATCTTCTATTTGGAAATTAAGTTTTTCCGGTTAATTAAAAGCCACATGGTTTTATCTTACAAGTTACTAAGGCACTGGGACCAGGGGACCAGCTTCACTATGCGATGCCCTTGTGACCAAGCAAAGTAAGATCCATCGGGAGCAAACGCAACAGTCCAGTTTTCACGTCCACACTTCTTGTCAA
This sequence comes from Anseranas semipalmata, assembly GCA_013399115.1. Lineage (NCBI taxonomy): Eukaryota > Metazoa > Chordata > Aves > Anseriformes > Anseranatidae > Anseranas > Anseranas semipalmata. The sequence continues at coordinate 292,833 of VXAA01002488.1, forward strand.
AAGGAGCAGTGGGGGCTAAGAGTTCTCCTACAGTACGTGATCGTGCTAAAAAGGAAACAGAGGAAATTCCATTAAATAAATAAATTCAGCATATCTTAAAATGTTACAGAGGAACCAGGCAAAATGTTAATTATTTTGCTTTTATTTGTCTTATTGTCACAATATAACCAATCAAATGAGTAAGCCTCAGCTGCAAAAGAGGTCGAGTCACAAAAGAGAAACAGCTTAGCGTTAAAATGTGCGGGCTGCAACGTAAGTAATAACACATCTTGGTATCAGAAACAAAACTCAGATCGATTAAAAATTTACTGAAACCAGATACTATTGAAATTATTCTAACCACAGCTCTAGAGATAGCAGCAGAACTATGCTCCAACTTGACCTAATACCTCACAGTTTAGCAAATAAGCTGCCTAGTAATGATTTTTTTAACCTTTAAACACTTAAAAATCTGAACAGACTTGCAGCCTTTAATATCCTGCCCCTCTTTCAGAAACATAAGTTAAGCAACGATCACAGAAAACAAGTCAGCAGCGGGCCACCAGACTAGCTGATGGTTTTTGCCTGCTTTCCAAGGAATGCGATACCCCCCCTTCTTCCTGCAGCCCAGGCTGCGCGGACAGGTCCGGCACCCGGCAGTGCCTTTCCCCGCGCTTATTTTTAGAGCGAGTGTAAGTGACAGGAGCGGCCCCGCCGCCGCACCGCCCGCTTCTGCGGCCGGGCCTGGACGCAGGCAGCCGAAGGCAGCCTCCCCCGCATCGCGCCCTTCAGTCCCTTCAGAACTGGCCGTGTAACAGGCCGCCGCCTCGTTTCAAAATCCAGGCGGACGAAGGCGTTTCCTTCCCAGAGAACAGGCTGCGGCCACGCAAAGCTAGCTCGGAAGGGACGCGGCCGGGGGGGGCAGGCACCCGGCGGCCCTCGCCCCGCGGCC
>VXAA01002488.1:294075-315901 GCA_013399115.1 Anseranas semipalmata
CTCGCCCCGCGGGCGGGGGACGCGCTCCCGCCCTCCTCGCTCCCTCCTCGCTGGGCCTCGGCGGCCGCGGGCCTCGGGAAGGGCGAGCGCCGCTGGGCCGCGGGTCCTCAGCGCGCCGGTTTCTCGCCCCGCGCTCCCTCCCGGGCCGCGCTTTCACCGTTCGTTGTGGTTTTGTTCCTCGGCCGCAGCGCCAGCCCCTTCCCCTGCCGCGGGCTGCCTCCCCTGAACGCCGCCGCCTGGCTCCCCGCAGCCGCTGCCTCGGCTTCTGCCCGCGCACCTCCCCGTGTCCCGTATGGCCTCGGCCCGCTCTGCCCCAGGGAGCTCGCCCCCTCCACCCTGCAAAAACCAGCGCACGTTCCTGGAGATGGTCAAAGCATGCAGCCTGATAGGAACCCTTCCCTTGCTGTAAAAAAGCGTCCTGGATGTGCTCAAAACACAGTCTGTTCCCCCTGTGTCTGGGGAGGACGCTGCGCAGCAATGCTGCAGCGAGCCTGGGCTGCAGTGCTGCCCTGGCGAGGTCTGCGGCTCCCGCCCGCTATAGCTACCCCACAGACCCACCTATGCCACATCTTGTAACAGACTAAACCCGTGCTAGCCTGGCTCCCCCAAGCACAGGGGTTCGCAATGTGGAGAAGGACCAGAGCTGCTCCCCCTGTATTGCAGTCAAAGGGCTTTTTGTAGCCACTGTTGTGGGGACGTACTGATGAGGTTCTGTGGATATGCTGCAGGGTCCTCAAATGGGACACGAAATGTTCCCACGTGGCTTAACTGCCCGACCAGCAGCAGTTAACATTCCTGCCTCCGCGCCTTAGACAGAGGTTGTCTCCATTATCTTTCAAGCCAGGTTGTGACATCCTTGATGACTGTTGACCGTGGGACTGCAAGGCAACACATAAAACAAAAAGTATGTGAAAGCTTACACGAGTGCATTGCAGAATGTGTGTGTGATACTGACATGGGCACTTGATTCCATCTTCCCTAACCAGAGGCTGGAGACCCTTGGGATTTTCCTACTCTCCTGACATTTCATTATAAACCTGTATAGTTCAGTGTCTAGATCCAGCCAGATCTGGTTTATGCTCAAGTTTTAAATTTGTAGTTAAGGTTAATGGGGTTGCCCAAAAACTACTTGGTGTCCCTGAGGCCACCTCATTCTCTGTGTGATTTTGTTTTAATGTCTGTGTATTCTTTCTGTTCCCTTCCTTTTTCCCCTTCTCCTTTTGCACGTCTAAGTTTTGCCCCTCTCATAAGACTTGGTGACTCCTTCCTTGCTCTCTCTTTGTACTTCAAAACAGCACGTAGTATGATAATTAACTGCAGCTAATAACTATGATTTCATAGCGGCCTTGCTGGTGGAAACACTGGAATAGCCGTAGGGATTTGCTCTTCTGCTGTAGCAGCCTCCAGAAATTACCCTTATGTAATCAAGGCCAGCAGAGCATTTTTTAAATCACGTAGTGAGACAATGTCAAAGAAAGGAACAGGAGGAAGTTCTGGATGTGTTCGGTGGTCCCAACACTAGCATGGATTATCACTGCTCTGGCTGGTACTCTCGCAGCCCATCCCAACACTGACTCGTCCCAGTACTTCCTAGCAGCATAATGCTGTTGCTGCCCGATCAATCCTCTGCTGCCTGCAGATGGAAAAGCCCCAAACAGCTGCCTTCGCGTAACTCCCCAGCTTCTCATAACACGGCAGATTTGTAGCCATTGTGAAATGTTGCTTTGGAGTGACGCATAAGTTGTGAATGTTTGAACCAGGCCATCTCATAGCTGAGATGACTCACGCTGTAAGGTTTCTCCTGGGGGTCCGAGCCTCACCTACAGCCAGGATAAGGCTGGGTTCTGTTTGCTTACCTGGGGGGCTGCTACAGCCAGGAACGATAGCAGCCAAGTTACACAGCTTTGTAGGAGTGTTGCCATGTTACTGGCTTTCTTGCTCGCTTTTTTGAAAGAAGCAAAGTGTTTGTCAATTTATTATTTCTGTAAGTTTCTGTATTTTTTGTAAGTACTGCTTCAGTAGTTGGTGTTTCTTCCTCAGTGTGCTTTCTGTTCATTCGTGTAATTGATTTGAGGTCTGGAAGAGATGATTAGCTCGTTTAGTCTGGTCTTTGTATAACAGGGGAATCGAGTGTAATCTGAGGCAGCTTCTAGCAGTGAGGGTTTCCAGCAGCTACACTGCTGTTCAGCCTTCACAACGCTGGAGTCCAGCTGCCAGTCTTTGACCTTCCCAATACATATTTTGTGTCTGATGGACACATAGGCAAACTGTGATATGTAAATTCCCAGGTTTCTGCAAGCTCATTAGAAACTGTTTGGTGTCACAGGCTGTCCTGGAGATATTACCAACACTGAACTGTTCTGGCTGGTAAAATGTATCTTTTTAAAAATCGGTCAAAACTTGGAGAGAGAAAGAATCCATGCTTTCCTTTCTCAGAGCCCTTGCCTTACTTACTGTCCTTGTAAGTGCAGCAAACTGGACGACTTTTCACATGATTTTTGCTCTGGGTTACTGGTGAGGCATAGCTGTGGAATCAGGGGTGGCACCAGGCTGCATACCCCACACAGTCACATGTTGCAAGGGCCTGTAAGACCGTGCAAATGACTCAAGGCTGATTTATGTGTTTTCCATTATCCTCCTTCACAGATGCAGCTGCCAAGTCTGCACAGCGCTGTTCAGCTGGGAAGCTAATAAGCTCAGTGCCATCTTTCTTCATCAAGACTTTACACGCTGCAATAAGCTTTCACAAATGAAAGATGACTTTTGTTGTCTGCCTGTCTTAAATACTTTCAAAGATCCAGGTTACGGGGCTTTTCCTCAGGCTGCTGAAGCACCAGAATCTGCTTATTCAACATTCTTGTATACTGACATGGTGAATCTGGTTACACACATCGCATTTTTCTTCTCTGATTTTTTTAACTGATTTATGATTTGTGGTTTTTTAATCAGCTTTGTGGAAGTCTTTTTGGCTCAGTCAGTTACTAGACCGGAGCAGGAAAGCCATCTGAAATCTGGGTGTATCCCAAATAAGGGACTGTGCTGCTCTTACAGAAATTGGGTTTTATGCATTCGTTATACTATCTGGAGTTTGTAAAACGAGCCTAGGGGTCTGCTTCGTGCATTTCCTGCCTTCTGGGCACTTGCAGGACTCTCAACAGGGCGCTTGCTGTGCTTCATTTCCATTGCTATGGCTTTCTGCTGGAAGGCTTCCGCCACGGAAAGGCTGTTCATTCCAGTTAATGAATCCTCGTATAGATCAGCAGGGAATATTGATCACAGTTTCCACCCATGTTCTGCTTATTATGCAGATCCCCATTCAGTTTGTGCAGGCTGTCCCAGCAAGGTTTTTCTGTTCAGGGACCACCAAGGCTATGTTTCTGTTAGTTGTGGTTGTTTGGATGGTGCAGACAGGCCTCTGGATGCTAGATCAGCCCAGTAAGCGTAAAATACATAGCAAAATGCTAGAAGAGCCCGTGGTGCTTTTCAGGCCCAGGGCTTCTGTCCCCCCTCTCCACAGTTGCCGTCCTGTGGAGTGCCCATGAGAAATGGCAGGTGAGGGAACAGGTAAGGGCAATGGCAGCAAGGCCAAGGTAGCTGATCTGTGCAGTAGTGCATGCATCTGGTGGTCTGGCTCTCATTAAAAAATACACTATTTATAGTCTACACTGTTAATAATTCACAAGCTGCTGTTTGTTTTGAGTTGTCTGCTTGGGTCCGAGAAAGTTCAGCATGAGTTTGTGGAGGCAGAGGAGAAGGCGAAAGGAAAGAGCAGAATGGAGAAAGGGCAGCGAGGGTTGGAGAGAAAAAGGGATGGCAGCGAGGAGGACGGTGAGCAGCAGAGCGGTTGTGTTGGTCAGAGAGCTAAAAGCGCCGTCAGACCCCGGAATTGCTCGGCTGCCGTTACTGCCAGGGCGCGGGGCGGCAGCGCAGCTCGGACCCCTCCGCCCGGCGGTGGCCCGGCCCCTGCGCCTGCCAGCCGGCTCTGGGTCCCGAGCTGCACGGGCAGAGCCGCGGCGCCTCGAAGCAGTCTCTGCCCCTCTCAGTGTCTCCCTGCCACCCTTGTTCTATTGTATTCCTTGTCGTGAAATGCTGCTGTGACCAGCACAGTTTCAGCTATTTAATTTCGTGTACATGTTGTTATTTGCCTGGTGACTACAAATAATACTGGCACAGTTCAGCTGCTTGGTATGGGACTTCTGGCCCTGAAGAGTTTGCAGTCGAAATAGAGAAGACAAAGAGTGGCTGGGAGGGGAAGCAGGAATGAGGCCACTTTCTCAGGGTCATCATGGAGCAGCTGGAGCAAAATCTCCTGCTTTTCCTGCAGGCAGCTCGCACACCGGGCTAGACTGCCTCCCTTGTCGTAATTCCAAGCTGTCATTTCCCTGTCCCCTCTTCCCCCATTGCTCTGTAGCTTATCCTCCGTTGCTTATCATGAAAATTAGGATTATGGTCATAAATTGATGCATAAATTGATGCATGCCTGGTACCTAAAGGGTTAATCTGTAAAGGCCTACTAAAAGAGTATTCTGGGGAAAAGCTGCACAGATGGAATATCAGAGATAGACGAGATTGATTTTTTCTCTGCATTCTTTTGGTCTCTTAGGGATTTTCTCGTTTTTGGAGCACATCTTTGTGGTATCATAAATAGAGCAGATGGCTCGCTGTGCGCGGTGAGCTCAGCGCGTTCACCAGGAGCGGCTGCTCTGGGGTAAGGGAGCTGGAGGTTCGGGTTTATTCTCTTTTGGTTCAAAACCATTCCTGCTTTGTAGGCTGGCCACGGGTGTTGTGCCTTGTCAGGGAGCGCTGTCAGGGACATCTGTGCTAAATTTACCCACCGAAGTTACAAGAGCTGCTATCTCACATGGCTGAAGGTCATGCCGAGCGTTTTGAACTTGCGCTGTCCCAGACAATGATAGCAGGAAAGGGTCCTTGTGCGATGAGAAAGCCAGGCAGCCTCAGGCGGGTTCACTGTGCCCACACCCTGACGTACGCCAGCATAATCTCAGATATCACTGGCAGCTACTACAGAGCCATTTCACTCTTCTAAAAAATGCGTCCTACAGCATTCCAGTTCTGTGTGCTCCTCCTCAGCCCCTGTTTTCTGTGAACTCAGCTGCCAACAGCTTCAACACCATGAAGGCGCCCGGGCTCCTTGCAGCAGGAGCGCAGCGCCTGGCAGGCTCAGGCACTGGCCACTGGGTTTCCCTGTGGCTTGAAATGCCATTCTTTTCCCCTGCGCAGTGAAAATGTTACTGAGCTCTTTTCTGTTCTTTTGTCTTGAATTCCCTCGCTCTGCTCTGCAATTGTATCTGATTATTTACAACGTCTCTCATTATAACTGGTGTTAAAAACATTGTTCTAATTACTTCATAAAAATCAGAGAGAATGGAAGGCCTTGTGGCCAGAATATGGGATGTAGAGTCAGAAGAGCTGGCTTCTCTTCCTGACTTTGCTACCTGCTTACCAGATGAATTTGGGCAAGTCATTAAGTCCAGCCTTAAACCAAGCCTAAATAAAGCCAGCTCAGTTCAGGAATGGTAGCAGTGCTTTGAGACAGGGGTGCTAAGTTTTAAGAGAATTGCAAAATATTATAGTTGAATACTGAATTATTTTGTGGATCGGTATCTTTTCTACCATGAGGGAATAATACAAATTGAGGCGCGAGGTGTTAAGCAGTAGAAGATCAGGCTCACTGGTGTTCATGCAGGGCGAGGACAGGGACGGTGCCCTTCAGCAGCCACCGCGTGTGAGCGCAGGGACAAACCCCTGCGGTGCTTGGTGGGTTTGAGCTACGGTCCGGTCCTGGCCTGCGCCCTGCTGAACGCACACAAGGGCAGTTCAGAGCTTCAGCCCCCCCCTTGTGCCATCTCCTCCCGCCACAGAGCAGCGCAGCCCAAAGCTGCTGGGAGACGATGCCTCGCGGCCCGCTTGCCTTGCCAGCACAGCTGCAGGCTGCGGGCAGCCACGGCTTAGTCCTCGTTTGGCTGCTGCGAGCTATGCCTCGGTCCGCTCCGTTCGCCTGTTTGTTCTGCAGACCTGCTGCCTGCCTTCACAAAGGTGCCAGATCCCTGGTCTGACTTGGGTCTGCAGGGCGCCGGGGGCTGGCGAGCCGGGCTGACCACGCAGCTCCCAGCACCGCAGCGCCAGGGGAGACCTCATCGCACTTCGATACGGAGGAGGAGGATCTGTCCAGCTGACGTGTTGGTCTGCAACGAGCCCTGCTTGCCAGGTTTAAAATGACCTTTCTGGGACCACTTATTCTTCTGTCCCACTTTTCGTTCCCTGCTCCTGCTGAGCACCGCGCGGTTGAACATTGCAGCCAGAGCCTGCTGGGGAGGGGAAGCCGGGGCAGGGCGGGTGATGAGGAACCAGAGCCCGTCCCTGGCACGTTTGTTTCAGCGCTTGCTTACGCTTGGGCTAGAATCACAGACCTCAAACGTCTGCAGCAGGGACTGTCCTCCCTGCTGCTCCGTGCGGCCCGGCGCTAGCTTAGAAGGGCTGGGACTGGGAAGTTGTGAGACCAGAGGAATGTCAAAGCAGTCACATAACAAGTCAAAATAAGGGCTATGTCCTGGCTGACAATGAATGTAGCAGATGATAAAATAACAGGGAATGTTCTGAATTGTTTCAGTCCCATATGCTTTTGTGTAGATATGAAAATGCATCTTTTTTTTTTAATATAATATCTGACCTGGGACAGAAGCATACAGCAATTTATGCTAACCTAAACTGTAGTCAGTAATAAACTGCTGAACACGTTTACAAAGGAAGAATATTCTTTGCTTTTTACAAAGTCTATGTTTTGTCATTGGACTAGCAAGATTATGCAAGAAGAGAGAAAATCAATTGCATGAAGGGTGTCCTTGTCAAACTCAAACATTTTTCTATAAATTAAATTTATAGAGAAGCAAGTTGAGTTTAATAGGAAAAATGAAATGATTGAATACCTACATTTTGTAAAGCAGATCAATACATTAATAAGAGCAGAAAGTCAGCGTGTTGGAGAATTACAGGGTTGTGTCTGACAGCTTCTGCCTGGAAACGGACGAGGCTGCATTCCTGCTGCGGCAGAGTTGGGAAAGAGCAGGTTGCTTATAGATAAAGCGTGTTTGCTCACAGATCAGAGGTGGGCCCGAGCTGGTGTGGAGTTGAGCTTGGAAATATCTGTGTGGTTTGTATCCAGGCCTGTTGCTGCAGGGAACATACGCAGAGGGTTGCAGAAAAGGTGAAGAGTTTGAGAGAAATGGAGGTTCTCTGCAGCTGGAGGTTGGGCGAGATCATTTCTTAAGACCTCTCCTAGCTCCCATTTTTGATGGCTTGTTAAAATATTGGGAAATAATAGGTATAAGAGCAAGGGGAGAAAATGGGAACTTGCTTATTTGCAGTGCAGCCTCTTACAGTACACTGGAAGTGCACGCCTGTGTTACCCAACGTACATGGAGTAAGAGTGGCGTAAAGGAGCCTGAAAGTAAATATGAGAATACGAACTTGAATAAATAGTAGTATAAGGTCAGGTATTAAGGCAAACAGAAGCAATGCCCCAGGACCAAATTTGTTTCTTAGGAAACGTGTATACCTCACAGCTTTAAGAAAATTCCCACAACACATCTGCAAATCAGAGCGCAGGATTTCTCTGGGCAGGCACATTCAGAAAGACATATGGGGTGGGTTGGTAATGCTGACCAGCGACAGACCAGTATCTGTTATCCCACTGGCTCAGAACTCATATTGGTAATAGACGCTGATAATCTTGGATCAAGGAATGGCAGAGGAAGAAGAAGCAAAAACAGGTTAGGGGAACAGGAATTGGACAAGATTAGAAAAATAAGATTTTGTATAAAATCTGGCAGTGATTTGGCAGATTTTATTACATGGCCCTGGTATCTTATTGTAAATCTTGCAAGAGGTTGTTACTCATTTTCACAGTTGCATGAATGTCCAGGAGTGCAGTCTCTCAGTGTCTTTGCAGTCTGAAAAGGAAGCAATAGCGAAAGGTGTACTGAGGAGCAGGGGTAACATTGAAAAGCTGAAGAAAAATGAAGGAAGGAGAAATAAGCAGCAAAGATTTCAGGCAAAGGAACAAGGGTCCAGTAATAACCAGAGGTAAAAACAGCGTCTAGAAAAGGGTTGTTTAGTTCCTTTCACAGGAATGGGTTAATGGAGCTTCCTTCCCACTGCGTTTTATCCTTTCTTGCAAACATTGCAGGCTACCTCAGGAGCTCCTGGTCTAGCAAAGTCAGTGTGTGGCAATACCACTTCTACAGTCACATGCGAATGTAGTTTTAAGAAAAGCCAGCCATGTCGAGCCTTTCAGTAAAGTCATCTTCAGTTCTGCCTTCCCCTTGAGATCTGTTTGCTTTATCCCAATTCCTGCCATGTGGCAGCTGAGCAGTGTCCAGATTTCTGCCTGCCGCTTGCCAGCTTGGCTCGATCCGTGCGGATCTGAGCGCTCGGCTGCGGGCGGCCTGCCGCGGCTGCAGGTGAACCGGGCCGGGAAGCAGACGTAGCTGCAGCGCTGCGGACTCCTGCCAGCAGAGCTGCAGTCACGTAGAAGTGCCCTGGGGGAGCACAGCTCGTCGCTGTAAATTAGAGGAATAAGCTCCGGTAATGTAGGCACATTTATACCGTCTAGCTGCCTCCACACTGAAGGCTTTGTTTCATTGCCTCCAGTCCTAAGCAGACCTGGGTACAGAGGCACCAGAACTGCGATTGTTGTAATTTGCTTCCTGCACTACTTTTTTCTCTGCCAAAGCGTCACGTCTGGCTCTGTGATCAGCCAGGCACAGTCACTCCAGTGGATTTGATCGCTTTTAAGGGAAGGACCTGCTCTCTGCATTAATATAATTGCAGGTTATTTGTCTGATTCCTTCCACGTCTTACTTCCTGAAGGCCTGGCACAGAAATCTGGTTTTGTAATCTGAGTACTAAAGCATGGCTGGATGTAATTACGTGCTCCATTATTCCAGCAGCTCTGCAGCATGAAAAGTAAAAGCTCGGTGTTGCCATTTGTATTGAAAATACAGAAGTTAGTATGTATTAAGTATCTCGTGCAAACAGTGTAGTGGGCAGTCCGTACACAGGTGTAACTTCAAGTTTACCTAGTATCTGTTTTGTATTGTCTTTAAATCTTTCCCAAAAGAGACTGATGAGACTTCTAGTTATACATTCATTATATCTCTGGAAGTCACAGATTGTATAGAAAATTCATAATAAATAAGTCTTGACAGCGGCAATAGGTTCCCCACTAAAGCAGAGCAGGATTTGGGGTAGTGTGATTTACCTTCTTGCCAGATGTCATTTGGGTGACCGTACATGGGGATATGAGATGTACGTGCTCAGACCCCAGATGGATTTATTGTCTGCAGAACAAGTGTCACTGCGGCCGAACGTTTTGTCTCACAGCAGCTGTACGCTGCCTCTCTGGTTCTGCAAGTGGTCTGGTCACTAGAGGTTTGAATGGGTAAAGGCTGCTGTTAAATAAAGACACAAGAAAGAGAGAATATTTTTGCAAGGCCTGAAATTTAAGCCTATATCCCGACATGAACAGGAAATACATACATATCCAAATTTAGTTACACACTATATGTTAAAAATATGCTCTGTAGAATTTGGGCTATAAATTCTGCTCTTCAGTCAGGCGTCCTGTGCTATGATGGCAATAACACTTGGTACTCCCACAAGCAGAAGATTACTACATTGAGGATTTAATGCCATAGCATCATGTGATAAGGCTTTGTCAGGAACCACCGTGACGTCATGCCGTATGACCATCCCGTGTCACCAGGCTCGGTTTGCAGTGCAATCAGAAGGCTGATAGCAGCGCTTGTAGGCAAACACGAGGCGGTTTTAACCCAGGGCACCTGGGCACCAGCGGCAATGCAATAACGTCAGCGTTGGTGGGACACGCTCGTGCGAGGTGCCGGCGTGCTGCTCAGGCGGGTGGCTCACGCTGAGGCCTTGGCAGCAAGCGCCAGCATGCCCGGTGCTCGTAGTGTCACTCGCCCGGCTATGTGTCCTGAAGGCACCTGATGCTTTCTCAGTGTGATTGCAAGGCATGCTACAGCCTTCCTGCAATTACACCTTCCACTGCAATGAAGGTGTACCAACCAGGCGAGCCCTCTAACTGCTTCACAGAATACCGAGTAGACTTACAAAAATTGGAGCTATCGCAAGAATTCATTCTGAAGGGGCTCTGTCTCTTCTGGTCTTTCATCAGCCAAAGAGAGGAAGGAAGAAACAAAGAAGGAAATGGGATGCAAAAATGATCAGAAAATTACAGCACTTGCAGTGCAGGGGTCTTTCCATGATTTGTTTTCCCTGAGGAATTAAAACTGCTGCTCGGACAGTTGTTATCTGTTCTGAAGTATCTCCAGCGGTTCCCAGTGCTCTGACATTGGCTTGTCTGAAAATTCCTTCCAATTCCAAAGCTTCTTCACAACTGGCCATTTTGTGCTATCACATCACCATACCGCAACAACAGCTTTCATTATTTTGTAGGATATTGAGTCCAGAAAAATAAAGTTTGCTGGTGTTGTAGGGTAGATCTTGATGACATAGTACCTTCCATTGCTGTAGTAGTAAATAAAAATGGGTAAACTCACTTTTGATGCTATTTCATCCAAATTAGAAGCTACTAATTAGTGTTTATCCTTACTTATACTGCTGAGCTCCAGACCTGTGTTCTTCTAGAGACAATTAAGCTGCTCTCTGAGGTGAAGAGATGGAGCCTTCTAACAGGACAGGCGTTGAAATAGGAGCTGGGAGGCTGACATTGCACTCACAGCTGTGTTCCTGACTTGCTGCATGACCACAGAGTTAGTCATACCAGCCTTCTGGGCTTCTCTTTGCCCTTTCAACTTGTGCCTGTTTCGTCTGTTAAGGTTGCAAGGGAGGGATTTCTTTTTGATCTGTATTTGTACAGCACCCTGTATAAAGGGGCTGAGGTTTCAGGGGGAGTCCTTACCAGATGCTGCAATGCAAAGAGCACACTGTGTGTAAAGAGCTGTGTTACACAGCTTTGGTGTGAGTGTGATAAAGCTGCCACGTGGAGGCTGGGGAGACAGGCGCTCGCGCCCAGCTTATGTCTGTGCAGCTTCTGATCCTCACACTGCAAGTGGATCTCTTCCGTGCGAGGCGGCTGGAGCCCTGCTGCCCGGGACGGCTCAGCCAGTGCCCTTTGGTCTGTACGGGAGGGCTGTACCAGCACGGCTGTGTCAAGACAGGGTGTCATTTTTCTTCTCCTTAAATCAGTGTGCCAACGAAAGTTCTGATAAAGGTAACAGCTACACTGCTGTAAAAGTGCACAGGACTGTGCAAGATTTTTGCTTTCCGGAACAGAAATAAAGTTTTACACCAACTTAACTATTTCTGTGTATGGGAGGAAAAGGTGCATTGACCACTTCAGTTCTGCCGGTCCAATACAGCAAAACACCTGACGTGTAATGCACTGGAGAGCTGAGCGGAGGGAAGCTCACGTGCTTGGCAGGTGTAACGGAAGAAAGCCTCTGAGACCTCGTCTTTTCCTTTCCCTTCTTGCCGAGCTAGGAAGTAGTTTTTCCTCTCGCCTTCTCTCTCCTTTTTTGGAGCTGGCTTTTCCTGTCATGCTGCATACTCTCGCAAGGGCTTGGCATTTTTCCCTGCCCTTTGCAGCTTTGGAATGTTTTCTTCTTGTTTCTCAATCCCTGTTAGGACTGCAGGCAAGGCAGAGGTGGTGTCTTTGTTTCACTGTTGCGTTTAAGTCGTGTGATGATATTTAGGCAATCAGTGGACCTGCAGTACTGCCAGACCGCACTCGTAGTGAAAAAAGGAGTACATCTGCAAGATGGGTTAACGAGTGCCCAGCTCCTTGAAGGGTCAGAACCAAGTTGAGGGCAACAGTAGCTACTGGTGGCCAGCAGCTTGATTCTCCACTAGTTTCATTGTCCGTATGGCCAGATAACTGAAACAATAATAAAAAGGAAAGACTGGACCAATGTTTGGGCACCAGCCGAGAGTTTCTCAGGAAGATACAAATAGTGTTCACAAGAGGGCCATAGCTTTGGGGCCTTTCACAGTGCCAAGTATGCTGTTGCTTTGAGGATTAAAAATAATTAGATGCCCAGTGTTCTCAGCTCAACCTGTCCGACAGATCCTTCCTGCTGTTTTTTTTCTTTGTGGCTTCATCTATCCGAAAGGAGAATTGATGGAAAGTGGTACCACAAGCCTGTGCTTTGCTTCCCAGAGTCCACAAAAGTAAGGCTTTACTGTGAGGCAGCAGACAGGCAGTTAATTATTACTTTAGACCGAGGTCTTGACATTAGTCCCAATCAGGTCACGATTTGCCGTTGATAAAAGCATTGCACAGTGCCAAATATAGCGATACCTTCAAAGACAGTAGCAAAAATAGAACCCCGGTTGTTTTGCAAATGCCTGTAAATTTAGCAAATACCCATTTATCCATCTGTCACGCAGGGAAGGGATCACCCTTGAGTCTAATTGCTTTCAGTGGAGTTAAAATTTACCTTCCTATGTTTCTCCTTATGGATTTTCAAATAGTAATACTGTTACTTTACTGTCTTAGAGGTGATGCGCAGTAGGCTTCACTCAGCTTTCAGCTCCATTTAGCAGCACCTCTAAGACACTGCAGCTGAGGACTCCGTGCTGGTCAGCGTCTTTGGAAGCCCAGCAACCTACCATGTATTGTATCCATCGGGCAGTGCCATACACCATACATTCAAGCCACTTGGTGCATATTTTAAATAAGCTTTTAAAATTGTATTTTAGAAGAATTCATGTGGGCTTAATCAGCAGTTGAAATTAAATAGGACAGCATAAGCTAATAGCATGACTCATGGGAAGGAAATAGAGCAGCTGGTAAAAACTGTTGGGTAACAGAGAGTCTTTATATTCACAAATTGATACAAGCTAACATCAGGCTTACAAAAAATTGTCTAAGAAGCAGAACGCTAAATTCCAATTTTGAGATTCCCACAGTTCTTAAAAACTTATCTTTCCAGCAGACATTGCCCTTCAGTCCCTCTTGTACACCTGATTATTTAAGGAGAGGGAGGAGAGGAAGAAGGCGGTCTTTGGTGAGTGAGGTGGCCCAGTGGCATTTCTGCACGCGGCACAAGTATCTGTGTTTAAGTTAAAATGACAGTACAGCTGGACCAAGTGTTAATTTACGCAGATCTTCATTAAACCATTAGCTTATACCTGTGGAAGTAAATAATATGTTTCTGATACCAGCCGTTTTGTCATTACTGAACTGAGCGTGGTATGAATGCTTGTATGTCAGCAGAGCTTAGACCTTAATGTGCATTGCTGCAACGCAAAAGACGTGTTATTACTGTGCAGATGGAACCAAATCCACAGCCTGGCTCTGAGACTGTGTGATTGTAATCTAAAATCAGCTGATCTAACTGAGAAACAATTCCACTGGAGTTAATGAAAACTACACTGGGCTTTATGTAGTGCCAGGGAAGAAAAAGTATCAGGCCCAGTCTTTTCTTGTGTCCCTGAGCAAGTCATTTTATTTAAGAACTTGTTTTAATTTCACAGTTCATCTGAGTGATTGGCATTCATCTGTGACATGTTGGGTAGGTTTGTTTGGGTGTGAGTAGCCTTTGGCACAGCTTTACTTCATCCAGTTCACCTTTGTGCCACACGTGTGTATGTACAGTCTGATCACAAGGCACCAGAAGGCTTTATGAAGAAGAGCACTCAAGCAAATAGAATACAGCCTTACTAGGAATCCTGCATTGGGAAGTAAGGACAAGGCACTACCCAGAAAGAACATTGCTTACAGAAGAAAGAGTGTGGAGGGCGCGCACTGCAGAATGCAGAGCAGATGGAGACTGTAAGCAAGGTGAAGGGAGAATGAACGTGCATCATCCAGCACAACACCAGGCAGGAGGAGCTTACACGTTCCCAGGCGGGCTGTGCTGCAGGAGGACGTACCCTGAGCAGGTGACCTAGCTTTGCTACCAAGTGAGAGAGAAGCTGTGCAAATGTAACATGTTTTGCTTAAAAGGCATCAGACAATAATATTGATGGAATCAAAAACAATGTTCTTGGATGGATACACACATTGTGCTTGAGAATAGGAACATGCCTTGGATGAATCACGGGGTGTATTTATTAAACATGTAGGAATATCCAAGTGAGACCCCGGACTGAGCAGTGTAAAACATAAGCAGAGTAAGAACAACCAGCAAGAGGAGGTAATAGTCTAGTGGGCAGAGGCTGGAAGAGACCTGTAACCCCTAGTTATGGGAACTACATCATGCAAGAGCTAGAGGCACAACTACTATTGCTCCACTTTCTGGAAGGATGCTGGACACTAGCAAGAGCAATGATCAGGAACACTCTTTGTGTGAGGTCTGCAGTATCTCACAATATGCATTCAGGTAATAAGACCTAGTGCATTGCTGCAGAATTTGGAGAATTCAGCTCCAAATGGGAACAGAGCGTAAGATGTCCGTAAGGATACTCACAAATGAGAGCAGAGAGCAGCAAAGGCAAAAGGCTGCTGGAAAAAAAAAAAAAAAAAAGATAAGAATGAACCACTTAGTGTTTCCTAACGAAAGAGAGTCAGGGCCCCAAAGAGAAATTAAGAAACGGGAAAACAGGACTGCTTTCCCGGGGGAGCTCTTTGCCTAAGCGGTTAAAAGGTCCCAAGCCATGGACACAGCAACGACAAGGAGCACAAGTATGGTTGGTCATTACACCCAGATGACATATGCTACAGCCACCCAAAGCTTTGGCTGGAGGCAGCTCTCCCACCTTGCGGTAGGACACAGCAATATAAGGTACGGGTAAAGATTAAGAGCGTGAAAATGATTCATCACAGCACAACCACGAGAAGGAGGTAAAAGTTTGTGTTATTTATAGTAGCATCCTCTATGGGGAGTTAGTGGGGAGTCAATCTGCACCTTCCCGGCAGTAGAGCTGCTACATCTGCAATATTCTTGATTTGCTGTGAAGGAGAAAAACAATGCTGAAGTGTTTCAGTGTAATTAGGAAGTAAAGCATAATTGCTTCGCCTGAAAGACCAAATCTAATGCGAACACCTTACAGTGACAGAGCACAGATGCTAATGACTGGCTGGCTGCTCTTACGGACTTTTTGCCTCTCCTGGTCTCATCCCAGTGATGTTCCAGACCTCCAGCTTTCTGTGCATGAAAGTCCTGCCCTTTTCTGTAAGATCACCCAGAAAAGAGTGAGTCATTGGGAGTCATTGTGATCAAACTTCAACTCAGATTTGACAAAGAGCTTGTTTTATACTTCTAAGGCAAAATGGCAGACACTAACTTGATGTATCTTTAGCCATTTCCAATACATGGCATAAGCCTCAGTTTCAGAAAATATTCTGATCCGTTAATTTCCTTGAGAATATTTGAGCTCTAATTATGATGTCTTGTTAATGTACTATTTCTTCATATCAGAACAATTGCCAGGGATTAAACTCCTGGTGTTTTCCATCCAAATGAGCTTTCTACTGGAACACAAAATATTTGCCTTTAAATTTCATCTTTTATAAATTGACTGTGTGAAATAACATGCTACAGTTTTAATTATCCTATGCTGGCTAGACTATCTTGCATTAAAGTTTCAGTATGAATATTTTGTATGGATTGTCTAATTTCTCTAAAGTATAATCCATCATTCTGTGATTACCATTAATCTAGTTAGCTCATTTGCTTGCTCTGCTCATATTTAACAGATCCTAGTGCAGTCAGGGAGAAATCGGAAAGCAGGGAATACAAAAGAAAATCCACGGTTTATTCTTTCAGAAAAAGTTTCTTCATGTTTTGAAATCTATCCAGCACATTTCAGGCGAGATAATAAGGTAAATGTCATGGAAAGAATACAAAACCACCATTCTTTTAGCAAACAAAAATAAGTATAGTCTATTTTCCTCTAGTTAGTTCAAACTTCAGGGATTTTAGTGGCCTCTAATGCCCTCTAATGGACAAATCTGTTGGAGCAATGTCCTCTTAGAGACGTTGTGCGAAAGGGGGTGATAGAACCAAATATCTCAATGGAGAAGGAGCTGCAGCATTGCCGGATAGGCTGTACAGCTTTCACTGGGAGCCTGCCAGCTCTTAGATTAAAATCCATGTTTAAGAAGTTTGTAGCTTAGAGATATTAAGTCACCTTTTACTAAAAACTTGGCAGATCCTTTTCTTCCTCCCTTTCTTCCTTCCTCATTTAGCTGAAGTCTGTTTGTGTAGCTTCACTTAAAAAGAATAGGAAAATATTTTTGCCATTGGTCCCAGGTTTGGCACATTTCCTCCAGAACGATGCCCTATCCATCAGGAACTGAGATCAAACGAGCCTTACAGAGGAAGGCAGATCTGGCCAGGTTATTTTCTCTGTGTGCCTTGATTTTCTCATCTGGTTCCCCATCCTCTTACTCAGGCAAAAAGCAGAAGTGCCAGAATACCTCCAAGGAAGTGATTCAAGTGACATTTTTTGGCTTGACTACAATTATGAGTGTCTGGAAATGTCATGAGAGGGACTGTTCCCACGTAGATAAATTTCCAACTCTTACTCTAGTGGCTTGGCTCTTCAGGTTTTAGGAGGTCTAAGCCTATGCTGAGAGGCAGCAGAGGACATAGCGGGGACTTTCCTCTTACGAGTGACTCCTACCACTATTGTCACTTTTGATAGCCACAAAGGGAAATTTTTAGTGAGGAAAAACCATCAACATTCGCTCTAAAGCCTGACAAGACAGTGGGGTAGTTTTGTGGATGCCTTAGGCTGTAATTTCTTATTTGAGTTTACATATAAGCTTAAGGAAGTGCATTAAGAAGTTCTTGCTAAAGTGTCTTAAAAAAAACCACCAAAATAACCAAGAAGCACTAGATTGTCCAGAGCTGCTAAAGAAACGGTAACACAGCTCGGAATTTATCTGGAGCCAGGGAACTTGGAATTATTTTTCTTCAAATAATATCTAACTAGCAGTTATAAATTGCCACGTGTCTGCCTGTTGGAGGACAAAATCATGCACGTTTTCATGTGTCCAAGAGACAAGGCCTAGCACCAAAGATAACAGTGAGATACTGTGCTTTTTTTCTAGGATAGTAGGTAGTTTCTAGGATACTGTGATTCAGGGCACTTTGTACTGAACCTAGAAAGAAGAGGAAAAAAATTAAAAGGAAGCAGAGAGCATTGGGAAAGAACGATCTTGACCAAATACTGGCTGGAATTTTCCAAAGAGTTTGGGGAAAACACTATGAGAATTTCCAACATCACCATTCAACCTCTGAAGCTCCTCCCCTGCCCCCCCCCCCCCCCCCCCCCAAAATGTGGGAAGACTGCAGCAATATTTGCTTTTAGGGAACAGATCCGATTTGGGAAAAACACTATGAGAAACAGGAAGAAGCACTGTTTGTTTTGTTTAGTGAATTCTGAGGGGAAGAATTCTTTTTCTACTGAAGTGAAGAGTTCCCAAGATGCATCTCTCTCAGCTAACCTTATCACCCCTGATTTCTTTCTGGCTTTTTGAGACATGTTTTTCATCTGCATATCAGTCAGCTGAAGCCCTTTCCTGCCCCCCCAAATGAATTATTATTATTTAGATTTTGGCAGAATGCAGAGATCGCGATGAAGATTGTGACTGTATTACCTTAAGTAGATACTACTCCTGCCCGATTGCTATGGGATACTTAGAGGTCAAATATATAAACAGTTGAAAATGATTTGACAAATTCAGGGAGGAGTGGCCCAGCAGGAACAATTCTGCCTCCAGCAATGCCAGACCTGCTGTCTGCTGAGAATTGGAAAGGTTTGTCAGAGGAGGGAGAGCTCTGCTTGTGCTTCTGTGTGCACGCTGGCTGTAAGCATAGTTGTATGCTTACAGCAGTATGCTATATTGCTGGGAAAAATTGATAATTGGTCTGTTCCAATTAGCTGCTTTATGTTCTTACCTGGAGTGTCATAGAAGAATGACTCACATTTTATGTTTGTGAAAATTTTCAAAACTCCTGAAAAATAACAGCTATTACTTGGGACACGGTTACAGAAATGCCACGTGAACTGTCTCAGGAATGACAATGGAAAGGACAAGATGGCCACCTGGATCTTTTGTGCCTCTGATTTGACATTGCAAATGAATGAGGGAGAAGCTCATCAGCCGACATCAATAAAAAATACGTTAAACTGTTTAAATTTAAACTTGATCCAAACTTGTGTAAAATTTTTGGGCTGGCTCCTGCTACCTCTGCACATGCAGCCAGTGTGGTGTATGAACAGCTCTGCCAGTATCACCTGCGGCTGTTTATCCGTAGCGGGGTGACGGAGGGGAAGGGACAGGCATGCCCTCTCGTCTGCCATCAGCAGAACGGGCCGGCCGGCTCGAGCCCTGAGGAGGGTGAGGATGAGCTAAAGCTGGCTGAGCTGCGTGCACGGCGAGGAGGCAGCGTGCCTGCGGTCCCGGCCAGGCGCCAGCCACCCCAGGGTGAAGCCACCCCATCTCTGGGGATGAAGCTGGCCGGAGCACACAGCTGCGCCCCGAGTACGGCTCGCTGCAGGCAGTTTCAGAGTGGTTTTAAGGGTGACATTTCACACTGTAAGGGAGTCCCCTTCCAGGCAGAGCTGAGCTGGCTGCAGATGTTACATTTCCAGCTGTTTGTCACTGTCCCCCGCAAATGCTTCTGCTCCTGCGCCAGCAGAAGGGACTGTTGGAGGAGTTTTGAGTATGAGAAGAGATGAGACGAGCCCTCGGGGCCTTTTTTAATCATAATATATATAGTATATATATTTATATAGATAAAGCACCTATCACCATATTGATAAACATTCTTTGGAACCACTCTGATAAACAGCTGTAGGTAATTTCTTTGCTCCACTGAATCCAATGGGTGTTTTGTGTTCACGTCTTCTTTTATACTCCTCAGGACAAATCCACTTCTGCCAGTGCCAGCAGTTTCTGGGTGCGCACTGCAGTGAACCAGACTCGGGGACCTCAGGAGACTCAGCGCTGGCCCGGGCTCAGACACCCTGCACCCCTGCACGCAGACATCTCAGCAGGACAGCGGACCCCTAACCTTATCCCCTTTCCAAAGCTGGAGGTAACCGTTCACCTGTTCAGGGGGGCTGTTGGGGAGAGTAACGAGCGCTTATGAAACGATGCAGCGATACAAAGTGCTCTTTTGCTGATGTGCTTATTGGCAGAGACTTGCTTTGAGCTCAGACATAGAAAGTACGATTAGAAAAGGTTCCAGTGACCAGCTTCATTCTCTGTCCAACTCAGTTAAAATTTTGATAATTAAGCAAATATATACCCATATCACGTAGGTTTGCTTTGGATATAAATATATATAACCAATCCATTAGAAGTCTTTTCTAGAACATAATTCACCATTTAGTTTTAAAAATCTTTTTGAAATATATTGATGCTGACCATTATAATGCACTCTAATGCAAAGGAATCAATAGCCTTTACACCACAACTAGTTTATTGTACATGGCAAATGAATAATGCAAAATTTAGTGCTCTTAACAGCCCAATATTAGACTTCACAATTTGTATAAATCAGAATGCTTTTTGCATTTCCTGAAAGGTTGTACCACAAGTTCTACAGACAGAAAACTACTATTTATTCTTCAAGCAATTAATTGTTTTTTCTTAAATAAAATATTTGTGATCAGTTTTCATCTTTGTATAAAACATTTGCTTCTTCAAATACTTGCTGTGAAGTTGTTGCTAGAACGCAATAGAATTGTTCACATTGTAATTCTCAATTACAGGAATTTCACTGTTCATAATTTGCAGGGAAAGTTACCTCAGAATATATTTCGTATGCTACTGCTGACAATTAATATGTGTTATGATAACAGCAAGAGTCTCCAACCCAAAGCAAGGCCCCTGCTGGGCAGAGTAGAAGCCCCATATCCCTCCTGCTTTAAACAGAAGCTAGATGAGGTTGGAAAAAGATAGTATTGGATGACTCTTCTAATGCCATGTTTTTCCACAGTGCCATATTTTAGGCTCAATTGTGTCTAGATAACACACTAAACTGTTTTTCCTGATGCTATTACTGTAGGTTATTTACATCACAGATACTGACTCAGGAGTGTCTAAGAAATCTCTGCACAAATCAAATTGGTTTTGAAATATTGTTTTGAGATTTTCTTCCACATTTGGCCAAATGGAAAAAGAGACATGTCCTTGCTTCAGCAGCTGGATTTCTTTTCAGTTTTTATTTTGCTCTATAGTAAGATGAGAGCAGGACTGGTTCAGCCGATTTCAAATCTGGTTTATTTTACCCTAAATATTGAATTCAATCATATATCTAAAGAAAAGTACAAAATAAATCCATATAACAAATACTACAACATAATGTTATGCAGATGGACACATATCTTTGCTTAATTTATAACTTTTTAATTTATTAATTCAAATTAATGATTCAAAAATCTGTTTAGGATAGCAAATGTTGCAAATGTGACTGAAGAAATTGGATTAGACAAAAACTGAGATTAGTTTATCATATAGTACACTCTTTCAACATGCATGACACACATAGCTGTATTTTTATGTTATGTCAGAATATATTAAATACACTATAGTGTAATGGTCTGATTATATCCCACAGAAGGGACTTGGCAACATCAAACCCCATGTGTAAACTTTGGAAGTAAAAAGAAATAATGCATACTTCATCAGAATGGTTCTGTCTTGGAAGAGAAGGGGACCTGTACTCCCTCCCCATTTCTTTCCCTCCTGTGAGAATTACAGATTTGCAGATTACAGCAGGATGGATTAGAAAGGCTGCTCTATTTGCATTTGAAACACCTTAAAAATGCTTTGTGACAATCAGTCTAAACACTGCACTCATGATGCTTCAGACAAAGAAAATTAATCGTCTGGACATGGACTGAGCAAATCTGGACCTGGAGGTAAGGATAAGAAAAGCAAGTCCTTCATTCTTCAGTTCCTTGCTATGCATTTGACGATTTTAAATCCTACGTGCAGGAAGTCCTACCTCAATTTGTGTATTTATTTATATCGTCAGAATTGCAACTTGACTCTAGCATGGAAGGCCATTATTTTGTGCTCCTGCCTACCCAGAAGGAAAACAAATTAACATTCCCAAGAAGGAAACTGGAAGTGGCTGTTTATTTGTCTTGTTATCCGCATATCCTACTTTTCTGAGTCACAAAGAGTAAACAGTTGGCGCGGTGCTGTATAACTAGGTTTAGAAAGAATTTTTGTGTGCAACATTATGTAGCTCTGCAGAGAAGCCTTGGATGTAACAAAAGCCGTTAACGGAAATAAGCTAACTTATTAAACAGCAATCTTTTTTTATTCTTTAGAAGAGTAACAGCTCTTAAGTACACTCCAGTCTGCATATAATATCCACATTGTAGGTAATCTGTCACGCACAGTGGCTTTGAAATGGCGATTTGAGTAAAGAAAGCATCTGCCAAGTACATCTTTTCTGCCAGAAGGCAAAAATCGCCACGCGAAATCCCGCTGAAGTCCAGAGCGAAGGCATGGCTCGTGTCGATGGGCCAAAGAATCCCTTGTAATCTGCAGCCAAGGCATAGAAACTTGGTTCATAGTATTCTATTCACTAATTTTAAGGGAAACCTTTAAAACAACCATCTGTTCTGAAAAGAAGTTTATGCTATTTCAGTTCTTTTTTTAACTTGTAAGGGTTTTTTGCCTCTCTCTTCCCCTGGCTCTGCAGGGTAACCAGCGACAAGTATTTACACGCGGCAGGGCTGAGAGGGGACCTGCCCCTGGCCACTTTTCCTCTGCGCAGCCCCACGTGCAAACACCTTCGTTTTCTGCGCGGAAGGCAACGATCCGCTCCTCAGGCCCCTTCGCGGGCGG
>VXAA01002488.1:316538-343923 GCA_013399115.1 Anseranas semipalmata
GCGGCCGGAGCGGTGGCGGCTCGGGGCGCCCATTGTGCTGGGCAGGGTGGCTGGGTGGGGCCGGCAGCCGCCCGCGCTCCCGCGGAGCCGACCTGGTGCCTGCACCTTCTCCCGGGGGCTCCGGGCGTGCGGCCGCCGCCTCGGTGCCGCTTTGCTCCGGCTGCAGCGGCTGACGGGCCGCTTCTTGAAGGGGCGCGGAGGGGCTGAAATGTCTGGTTCCGCTTCGGCTCCGCTCCCCCGCCTCTCCCAAGAACGCGCTTGCCTTTTGTGGACGTTCTTATGAATGCTGTTTCTTCGCTTTACATCTTCTTGTTCATCAGAGAGGAATTAAAGCCTCAGAAATGAGCGCAAGGAGGACTACATGCAGCTGCTCAGGCAGCCCTGCCTTCTAGCCCGTAACGTAACGGTGGGTGTCGGTGCGGAATTTCACCCGCGGCGCTGGGAGCACAGTTGTATGGGATGAGGAAGGCTTCCTAGTCTGTGCTGTGGCAGTGACAGATATTTACTTCTCTTTATGGAAGTCAGTGCCAGCAGCTGGGAGAAGGGTTTTCTGAATGGAAGGAGGAGAGGCGTGTTGGCCTTGGACTTGGGTTTCTCTGATCCGCATGAAGAAACTGCTCACTGGGATTAGGTGGCGTGACTTTCTCAGCGAGGCTCAGCTTAGTGCTTAGACTCTGCATTTTTTCTCCCGAGATGCTTTCCTGACACACAAGTGGGAGCTCGGTTTAGGTTGAATGATCAGTTTTTGTCGTCTCTCTCATCTCGCTGTACCGTGAGTACATCCTTTGTGTGGCCAGAGGCCCAGCCCAGCCTAACACCTATCAGAGGCATGAAGCCGGTTCTGTAGATTGAATTTTGTTCACCTGCCTTAATTGTATGTCCCTCATAGTGATGCTTGAATTTTGACAACCTGCAGCAAGATTGCAGCCTAGTGGAATAAAGTAAGCTGCTCCTTTTTACGTTTATTTTAAAACTGCTGTGAATGAAGTTTATTTAAAAAAGGGAAATATAGAAAACTTTGTCTTTTGACATTAAAGTGATGCAGATTTTTCCAATACATTTTAGGCATGATATTTGCATAGCTAACTTATCCCTCCCCCCTTATCTTGAGTCATAGATCATTTTTTCCATAAGCTTAAAAGGCATGGTACTGATTATGCTCCCAGTAATGCAAGAAAATGTTTCTTTGTGTACTGGTGTTAAAAGGCCCTAGGCTTTGTCGTTTGCTTTGTTATGTATATTGGGGAATTGGGTTTGCCAACATCTGTTAGGAGTTAAGAACTTGAGCTTTTTAGACAGAAGTATTTTCTGTCCATCTTATGGAGTAAGCGCAGACAGGTACACGGGAGGAATCCTCTTGTGACAGGAAGAAGCTGTTCGGCTTTTTGAGATGCTAGAATATTGGAGGTGCAGGGAAAGCATACATAAAATACAGTATTGACTGTTGTGGTCACAGTGCGGTTTGCATGATAGGTGCTATTTACAATGTTTAATTGGTTTATTGAACGTTTTCCTTTAAGCAGTGCAATTTTTTTTTTACGTTGTATCAGCTCCTGAATGAAGCCAAGGATGAGATACTAGGATGAGATTCCCTCTCTAGGGAACCTGCTGTGGCAGGGGGGTTGGACCCGATGATCTCTGGAGGTCCCTTCCAACCCCTACAATTCTGTGATACTAATGTCTACTTTTCTGTGAGAAGTTTTCTCTCTTGTCTGTTAATTTCGGCTCAGGGTTCTCAGTTTTGTTTGTTTCCTTTTACTACATGGTTTCCTCTGCCTTGCCTAGTCTGCCAGCGATCCTCCTGGTGGAAAAGTGACTCTGTTCTTAACTGAATACTCGCACGCCAGGTTACTGTGACACCCTTACTACTACTAAATGTATTCTGAATCGATGGTGATGCTTCTGTGCTTCTTGTAACTCCTGACTTTTGTGTTATTTTTGGGTAGTCGTGTGGTTATTAAGTTATTGACTTACTGTATTTTAGATTGCTCACTTGAAAATCAAGTTCATATTTTGTAAAAATATATTGAATGTAGTGCATGCCATTTTGGTGGTGATAATGCATTTTTGAGCTTTTGCATCCTATGTCTGCCCTTCTGAATGCAGGACCTTTTAGTCAGCACTGAGGGAGCCGGACTGCCACTACATATTATATCATCAGTATATTTGAAAGAGGAAGGGGAGCTCATGTTTGTTTTGGGTTGTGAGTTGTTTTGTTTTCTGCGGGGGAGAGAACATACAGTTTTTCAAGGTTTATTCCTTCTTTTACAAAGGAAGAAAATACAACCATCTTTCACCAAAATTTATAAATGTAGACAGGCTTTTCATTCATTTGCTAAGTGCTTGAATTCATTTTAAGACAGATGAACAACAAACTGAGAGAATGCTAAGCTGTATTGAAAACAACAAAAATCAGTGCAAACCAGTCTGTTCTTGTCTACTCTTGTTTATTGTTATAAATGCTGCTCTAACCAAAATCTGCTTTTGTGTGTACGATTCTGTGGGCCTAAAACGAATGGCAAGCATAGTTTTAGGAGTTAACCAATGACTGGCTTACTGAATACATTTTTCAAATATAGTGCCAGTTTTGCCCAGCTGCGCTCACTTCTGAGTCTCTGACTACTGCAGTGCACTCTTCTTTGAGCTACCCTTGGAGACTGCTTGAAGGTTTCAGCTGGTGCAGAAAGAAGCTGTTGACTGTACATGTGAGACTAGATCACTCTTCTTATGTTGCACATTCAAAATCAGTCAAGACATGTCATATGTAGTACAAGTTATTACTGTATTTTTCAAAACTTTCACTGATCTGGATGGAATTAGGCTGCAGTAGCACAAAGAGGCTAGGCTATGTTTTAGTAAAATTCTCTGTGATTTCGGATATAATCAGGTCTTTGTAAAATAAAATGGTCTCTCTTTTCCTATGGAAATGTTCACTTACAATTTTATGTACAGTATTTTTGTAGTATTTTTTAATGTGTTACAGCTGAAGTCATGGGAAGGCTGATGCGGTAGTGAAATGGTTCTTCTAAACTTAGTCAGAGAAGCCTTGCTGCCTAAACCATTTAAATCTGGACTGTTTTAGGGATTATCAGATACAATAAAAGGTATTAATCCTGTATAAACTTGCGGTGACTTAAGTGATTATGATATACTTTAAAGAAAGAAGCCCTTTATTATGTGGATTATGGTTTAGGCTCCCCATTTGTAGTTTTAGAAATATGATTGCTTTCAGTTAAGAAAGCTTTTGTAAAAACTGAGCGCCACTAGGAATGTTCCATTCTTACTTTCATTAAAAGGCATTAAATTGAAGCAAATATTCCCTCCTCCTGTTGCTTCTCTCTGTGGCATTTGAAATCTATACAGGACCAGAAACCTGAAAAAGCACTGACTGCAAGTGCTGGCTTTGTGTTTTTCATTGCTGTTTTTCATCTCGGCTTGTTAAGAAACCAGTGGTAGTAATAAGTACGTATTTTAAAGTATTTCAAAGTATTTCATGTGAGTTCTGATGACTGCGCTCCTCAAGCAAAGTGGTGTCTTTTGCCGTAAGGTGGGGCTGGTCTATGTGGAAGATGAAGCTTTTTTTCTGCAGCTGCTCTGTCTGAAAGATTTCTGCAGGACGTAGGAACCAAATCGGACTGTAACACTACCCTTCAGCACGAAGTGCGCTATTTCATCCTTCTCTAACGTAAACCTGAAGCAGCTTTGATCTTGCTTTTCTAAACCAATGTATGTAAAATATTTCAAAAAAACTGCTAGACTGCATGCAGATGGTGTCCTAGAGAATAGATACAGGAATGGTCCGCTTGCAACAGGTGTTACCAGAGTCTATTAGCGAGCCGCTGAACAGCAGCAAGGTGGATTGATGATCCTTCCCTATTTAACACAGCGTTTTGTGTTCATGGTGTAGGTAAATATACATTTGTTTGCAGTACCAGCTTTTAGTTAACCTTTTGAAAATGTTATTTTTTAGAGCAACATCTGTAAAATATTTTCAGCATTCCCTGTTCTTCAGAAGGCTTAGTTATGAGGTTCCTTTGCTAAATGAAGACTTCTCAGAAGGCGATGCAGTGCATGTTTATAGTTGCGGGGGGAGATGCCTGTTGATTTTCAGAGAGATCTGTAAGAGGTGATGCTGAGGAAATAATGGAGCTGTGTATATTTTTTGTCTCTCCAGTACATCTGTGCATTACAGCCTACTGGAGAAGTTCCAATAAATTATTTGAGAGGGAAAAGCTAGGTATGTTTTTGTGCTGTTAAGGATAGCGCTAGAGAATTTTTTTCTAGATGTTATGTTTGTTGCTTACTCCTGAATCCAAATCACATGAACAAGCCTCAGATGTGTTCAGACATCTCAAGCTACTTACTGAAGATGACGAGCCCCTTACAGACAAGCCGAGAATTTCCCTCCCCGAGGTGAAATGCCTGGAATGGTCTCCCACCTTCCCCTCGCCAAAGGGGGTTTAAACCTTGCCGCTTGTCCTGAGGTGGGCGTGGTGGGGGCAGCAGGGGGGCTCTGCAGGCTTTGGCACCACTTGGAAGGCGAATCTTGAGAGCGCTGAATTGCAGCGTCCCTGCCTATGGCTGGGTGCTGACCGCTGCCTGTGGGGCATTGTCCCGATGGTGATTTCAGCCGCTGTAGTTCTGGGCCTGTGGCAGACTGGTTATGGATCAGATTCTGAGTTCTTAAAGTTCTGCACAGTTGTATCTTGCACAGAAAAGCTGAATTTCGACCACTGATAAAACTTTTTGACCAGTGATAGAGCTCTTATGCTTGTTCCATAACCTGAAAATAAGAACACTAAAGGATGTCTTTTGCTAAATAGAGATGATTAAACTTTGTGTTCATTAATTGCAGGTAATATGTTAGCTTTTCTCAACTGAGTGGAATACTGTACAAATATTCAAGGCTATTAGTGTTATTAATTTCAAGTCAATATCCCTGTACTTTTAGGAGAAGATTGTACCTTTTTGTATCAGACTAGAGGATACCTGAAACAGGTGCTAGCGTCTCTTCTATACACATGTAAAACAGACCCATTTTTCTTAATAATTGACATCTATGATAAATGAAGGGATTCCTTAACTGAACAGTTTTGGATACAAGCACATCAGTCTCTAAAAGAGGCTGCTTCCAAAGATGCTGCAGTATCGCATGCTATCGGATACCTCAGTGCTTTCCCCTTCTTAAACAGCTTTGCAATTCTGTAGTAGCACTTTAAAGTTTCAAAATGAGTTTTTATAATCTGACCATAAAGGTCTTGTTAAGCATGCACATTAAATCGTTTTTCTTTTCGCCTCTGGAATAGCCAAGTACTTCTCTTGTTTTCAATTTTAATTGGCAAAGCTGTCTCACAGGTCTGAGGAGACTGCAACACCTCTCCAGAACCAGGTAGGTAGGGGTGATCGGGCATGGGAAAGCCTTTGAGTTTTCCCTCCAGCCAGTGTCACAGACCTTGCGGATATCGCTGCAGACAAAGTTGACCAGGTGATTTGTGGCCCCCAGGCACCATTGTGGAGTGGCTAATAATTTGTGCCGTGTTAATGCGTAGAGGCGGTAACTTAACAGGTGCCGAACTTGGTGTGTGTTGGAAAACCTTTTGAAGCGCTTTTTCGGGATTGTTATCTGAAATATTATGATTCTGTGTATCTGTGAGTTGGCCTAATCACAGTTTTTTTCTTAAATAATGTTATTTATGAAGCACCTAACTCACATTTTTTTCATGAGGATGGAAGAATTTCATTTTATTTTGGCAAGTTGAGAGAGGAATTTGCATCCTGTAGATAGTAGATATGGATTTTTTTTTTAATATATCTTTTAGTAGCCACTAATTCAGCTGGATTGGTTTTAACAATCCTGTTGAGAGTATGTGGTTCAGATCTCTAATATTTCTAAGGTTTATCTGTTATTGTATGTCTTTTGGAAATGTAAAAAATAAAAATAAAAAAAACGGTATAATCTGTCTTTTGCTTTTTCTCCTACTAATAGTAATTTTTTACCTCTTTGCATTTAATAATCTTTAATAGAATTGTTTCAGGACAACTATCAGTTGTAGTAGTAGTAGTAAGAGTTTCGGGACAAATATCAGTAACAGATTTGGGAGAAATTATACATAGGTCAGCAGGGTTTCTTAAAGTGAAGTTAGAATTGCATTTCTGGAAACAAAGTTTGACTTAAACCATCCGTGTGGTCAAATGTTGTGCTTAAACAGTTTAGCAGGGCGCTTGCATGGCTGATGTGTGGTGGTAGAGTCTTCATCTTACAGTTTTGCTTTTCTAGTTGTTTCAGCAGTACCTGAAACACAAGGTGACTTCCATCCTGAGTTCAGGATACACAGGGTCTTCTACTCTATTATGGCAGCTGTCAGGCTCAGCTACTTAATGGCTTTTCCTTGTCTCTTGCAGTGAGGTTCTGTTTCAATTCATCTTAGAAGATTTAAAACTTGATAGTTGGAAAGATTCCAGATTCTGTCTACATATTTTTCCTTTGCCTGCTGCATAAAATAAAGCAAATCATGGACCAAAATGCCATTGTTCCCCATCCCCTTTAGCTTATTTGTCACCTTAACCTGACTTAGTTAAACCGGATAAGAGAGGGAGAGGCTGTATCACAGCATGGCTCTTTGTGGGTTGTACACGCACCAGTGTAGTTTATACGGTTGTTGACTGTTGCTTTCTATTCCAGTGGCTCTCCCTTTGCTAAACTGGGATGAGGTCAAAATGGTGCATACTTTCATAGCTGGAAGCTCCAACCATATTTAAGCTTTGTGCTCTAATTTATTTTTCTAATTCAAATAGAAGCTATACAGGAAACCACTTGGATCAGTCTCTTTTTTTTCTAAAACAAAATTAAAGACAATAAAAGTAAAGTTACTCAAATTTTGTATTTTTTCTTGTAAGGTTTAGACTGGTGGGTATTTGTATGGAGGATGAATAGTTTTTCTGGTCACTCAGCGCTGGCGCTGCATGCAGTTAGGGTGCAGGTAGTGTTCCAGCATGTCAGAGAGCACAAAGGAAATAGCTGAGAAATCAAAAAAAAAAAAAAACAGTGCTAATATTTCCTTTTTATATAGCTTCCTATTTTAAATGGTAGTATAAAAAGCAATTTTACTTCTAGGTGACCTTGCTGCAGCGGCTGTTGTGGCAGGAAGCTCCAAAAGTGTGTAATACGATGATTCCGTAGCATGGAAGCATACAGAGCAAGATCTCTGACACAATTCTCTGAGAGGCACTTCTGAAGTGTTTTATCACTCAGTGGTATTGAGCTTTTCTGCCGCTGTCAGCACAGAGACTTGAAAATTCAAATAAAAAGTACTAGTAATGCTGAAATTTTTAATTAAATGTATCTATTTTCCACTAATGACTTCCGAAAATACATTGTAAAAATAACATCTATCAATGAAAACAAAGCCTGAGTCATAAATGCTTGGCTGTGCTCTTCCCAGTTTTGAAATGAGCACACTGAAATACATCACACTGTTTTAAAGCATTACAATCCGAACTCTTGCGAGTGCAGTACAAAACGAGGTGGAGATCACCTTGACTGTCCTGCTTGGTGCCACGGGGTGCTGTGCAGGCGAAAACCTGGCGTTAGACCTTCTAATGAAGGGGTGGATCTGATGCTGTCTCTGGCTGTGGTGCTCTGGATGCAACACTTGGTGCAGAAGGTCCCAAAGCCACTGTCTGACCTGAAAGAAAGCGTTCCTCGTAGGCCTTTCTGGTGCTTGTTGTCCTCTAGAAGCACTTGCTGTGTCCACTCTTGGAGACGAGGGCAGTGCTGGGTGGGTGTCTGGTGTGATCCAGTGCAGTCGTTTTGACTTTGGTTTGAGTAGGAGCCAGCCGTTCTCTTAGGGTGAGCAGCCAATTTCCGTCCTGATCTTAGGCTGTGGTACCCAAAAGAACCGATACTTAAAACTCAAACCAAACCACAGTTTTTGTGGAGAGGAAATGGCACTCGGGCATAAAAGCTAGATGGCGTGTTAAAGAGGACCACTTCCCTACAAATGGAAGATGTTGTTATAAAGTAGATTGCATTAAATGATGCAATCAAAACTATTATTGAAAAAAAATGTTTCGAGTTTTGGGTTCTTTAGTACAGTTCATCTAGCATTTCAAATATGGGCCTTTAAACTTAACAAGGATGGTGACGTTAAAGGGGTGGTAGAGACGTTCCCGAGCGGTGGCAGAAGCCTGGAACGTGCCCTCGGCGCGAGCCGGGAGGGAGCAGGGACCCCGGGAGGCAGAGCTGTCCTGCAGGGAGGCCTCAACAGGCTGCGGGACGGGGCCGATAAGGGCTGCGCAGGGCTTGGCAGGGCCAAACGTGAAATCCTGCGTCTGGGATGGGATAACACCAGGCAGCCACAAGGGCTGGGGCCTGACTAGCTGGGACATAGCTCTGCCGGAAAGGCCCTGGGTGAAATTCCATCTAGATACAAGAAGAAACTTGTTTGCTGTGAGAGCAATTGCACATCAGAATAGATTGCCCAGCAAAATGGTGGAACGTCCCTTGCTGGAAGTATTCGAGGCTTGGCTTTACAAGGCCCTGGGTAAGCAGATCTGTGGCCCTGCTTTCAAGAGAAGGTTGGACAATATGATCACCAGATCTCTTCCAGCCCAGATCTCTCTGATTCTCTTTCTCCGTTTCCCTAATCCAGAGTTCTTGCCTGTGCAGAAAGTTGTATTAACTCCTGTGGAAAGGAGCTCAGCTCCTCCTGGGAGGTTTACAACGGGAATAAGCTTGGGTTCACGAAGAATCAGGGGTTTATTGGTCTGGGTCATTCCATTCATTTCTCTCGTTTTCCTATTTTGCCCTCTCAATCCTAGATGATGAAAGTCTACATTATAACTTTCAGTGATAAGAAAGCCATGTCTTCTCTGTACATTTTCTTTACATTGAAAATAGCTTTTGATGGTTGGCTTTTCTTCTTTAAGAAGCCAAATGAAACTCAGTGTCTTGACTATTATGTACTTTTTAATATAACTGGTAAAATGCTGCAACTGGCTAAAATACTGGTGAAAGTCTTTAAGTGTGCTGCAGCTGTAGAGCTGATGTTAATTCCTTGGAATTCGTCTTTTGTTTTTTAACATTTCCTAAATTATTTTTTTTTTTCAGGATACCCTTTCCAATGCAAAAATATTGCATTGCAGCATTCATGCAGCGCTTGACTAAAGTTTCTATAGATGGGGAATTCTTGGGTCATACTTTGAATTATAAATGGTACATATGATTTATAAAAAGGGACAATAATACTCATTCTTCTTTGTTCCCATTTTTGGTTCCTTATTTAAAATGTAGATCTTCAGTAAAATTAATTTTTACAAAGTATTGCTTTTCACATTTTTGTGTGATAGTTTGTAACTGACTGAATCCAGCGAAGAACATGGGAGGGTAGTGACTACATGTGTGGGAAGGGACTAGTTTGTGACCCTTGAAGAATTTGGGTACAGCATGAAACAGTGTCTGGTGTTCGCTCAGTAGGATCAACATCTCAGTTCTGTTCAGTCACTCTGAATCTTATCTTTTCTGGGAAAGCTGCATTTCACTCTGCTTTTCAGGGCTGGCTGTTGAGCAGGGGTGGCTAAGGTGGGGCTCGCGAGTCGTATTTAGCTCACAAGTTCTTGAAGCGTGTCTGGGGCCGAGGCTTCGTCGGGCGGCCAGCAGCGGGGTGCGTTTGTGAGGGCCTCCCGGTAATCCACGTCCTCGGGCAGATGGGGCCCAGCGGGGCTGGCGCTGCTGGCTCAGCCCGGCGTGGCCGTGCCTCCTGGGCAGCCCTGACCCCAGCTGGGAGCCCCGGCTGCGCCTTGCAGCTCGCCTCCTCTGTGATCTGCTCCGATTTTACCTCCTCTCGGGTTTCAAGATAGAGGTTTTAGCTTGCAGGTATTACCCTTATGAAGACTTCCAGTATTTAGCCAATTCTTGAAATAAAGTTTTTACTTAGAATTCTATCTTACATTTTTCTGCTCCTTTTGATTGCCTTGACATCAGACTTGTGGCAAAATTATCATAGAATACAGGTTTGGTTTCCATTCAGAAAAAGAAATGGGTGAGCTTCGGTATTTTGTTTTATAGATGCCTCTAGTAGAAAGAGAAATATAGATGAAATAATCAATTTGTTTGTAGTTGTCTCTCGTAGAATGTATTTCAAGGTTGTTCCCGGTGTCTTAAAAATTCTTAATCCATCTCTAAAGATGTAAATCTCAATGCAAAAAAGCTTACACTACTTATCTCTTTTTGTAGCTTCCAATAAAAGCTGGCCAGCAGAATACCCACACCAAAGTCAGCACGGAGCACAACAAGGAGTGTCTCATAAACATTTCCAAGTACAAGTTCTCCCTGGTCATCAGTGGTCTCACTAATATCTTAAAAAATGTTAATAACATGGTAAGTTCTCTAATTTTGGATTATTGGGTGATTTTCTAAATGATTTTTATTTATTCATATTATCCAATCTCTGCAGAGAGTCACTGAAATTTAGTCAAAATGACGATTGCCTTAAATATTTTCTTTTCATCTTCATATGCCATCAAGTTCACCAACAGCACTGAGCTGTGTTGCATACAAAGGCGATGAGATCGTTGTGGCAGAGCAATCTGAAGGAAGGTGGTGATTAAGGAGAATCATCTGTTATTCATGGGAAGGGTTTGTAGCTGGGAAAGTATGGGGCTAGCTAAGGAGCGGGTACCTAACGCTGCGTTGGGTCTCTGAGCAGTGTTAGATACCAGCTGTGCAAGCCAGTAGAATGCACTGCTTGTTGGGAGGTGGGGGAGCACGTTTTGCATCGCATGGAAAGGTGCTTCAGGTAGCTAGGGAAGCAGTGCTAGCGAAGTTTTTAGAGGAATGCAGCAGGTCCAGGGAGCTACTGAGCTGCAGCATGCTGAGTTTTTTTCAAAGTGTAGTTGATTGAGTAGAGAAAAGTGTAGTTCATTGAGTCTTGAAGCCATCTGATGTGTGATCATTTGGAATCTCCACAGGCAGGTAATGGAACCGGCCAAACTCTAGCAATACTTCTTTTATGGTTTTAGTAGCATAGTTTGCAGTGAGCCCAGTTGGTGGTCAGTTATATAGAGATGTGCATCTGCTGTAACACTGCGAAGGATTGATAAAATCAGAAAATAGGTTGCCCTATTGTTAGTGATTTTAGGCTGCTTAAAACTAGCTGCAATCCCTTTCAAGAGAGAATTCATTTTATTTAAACTCCATAGGTATGAAGGAATGTGGTATTTAAGATGATTGTCTGATAAGTGAGAAAACTATGTAGTTAAAACAAGTTTCCTCTCAAAATCTATGTATCAAATACAGAAAGAGCTAGTTAAAAATGTCAATAAAGAAATCAACATTTGTTTTGCACTGACGAGCAAGACTTAAGGTTTTCTGTGTTTGATGGAGTGAGCTACTATGTGAGTCAGCAATATATTTAAAGGATTCCTGTAGGGTGAACAAAACAGACCAAGAGACTGTCATAATGCTAGAAAAAAGTCTTGAGGGTTTGCACTCTGCTGAAAGTTGCAATTAGTTGAGCTAACCTTTCATGCGGTTTGAAATGCAGCTTCCTTTGGGCGACTTCGCGTTGTGTTGCATGTGCAGGCAGTAGTACTGGTACAGTTTGGGCTAAATCTCTTCTGCTTTATTTTGCTGTCTTCATATATGTTGGAACTGGTCAGTGTTGTCGGCAATAAAATTGGACGATAGCTTAAATGCTGGATGGGATTCTACCTGCATCCTGTTTCTGAAGTGTGGCATCTTTTTGGAGGGTCTAATGTGTTTCTTCCTGCAGTCTGTGCTAAATTTTTCAGCGCTTGAGTAAGGTTGTAGATATGGATTTGTTGTAACGTCATTTCTGTTAAGTAAGATGTTGGCAATGAAATACGTAATTGGAAAAGAGTCAGCAGTAACTGATACCAAAACAGTTTCTGAAAAAGTATAACCTTCATTTCTGAATAAAGAAAATGATGGTCTGATGAAGGTAAGGGGCTGCCGTGCACCTCCAGTCTTACTTTGCGGTAACTGCTTGTTCCTTATTAGATTTAGCATTGCAGACTGAACAAAGATATTTCTTAAGCAATAAGGTTTTAATTCCTATTTCAATCTATTTTTTGCTGGCTTTATTTCTGAACTTAACACTAGAGCAGTAAAGGAGCCACAGCTTACTACGCCACTCTGCTACATTACTTTAATGCATTAAAAGTCAAATTTGTGTCTCAGATGAATCCATATCCTTTCTTCTTCCAGAGAATATTTGGAGAAACTGCTGAAAAGAATTTGTATCTATCTCAGCTGATTATCTTGGATACACTGGAAAAATGTCTGGCAGGGGTGAGTAGGCTTGCACAAGCAATTGCTAACTTGGTATCAAATGAGTTAGAGAGTATAAGTCAAATGCCTGTGTATCAATTATTACTGGTACTAAAGTTAAAACTTACCTGATTTAGAGCAAAGTAGGATTAATGCTATTTAAAAAAAAAATTAAAACTTTCTATAAGTGCAAGTAATTTGCATAATTGATAAATTAAGGATTTGTGGGATGGTTTTTTACTTCCTAAAATTAATGGTAGTAACTTTAGTAGTAATGAGTAGAAATATTTTTTCAGCTAAATAGATCCAAGTAATTTTTTGAATTTTGCCCTTCCCACTACTCGACTAATTTCTGGAGTTATAAATAATGATTTTCTTAATTTGTTAAAAGAAATTGCAGGCAACTGTACTCAGAAAGGCATGTGTGAACTGGAGTAAGAGGAGGCACACGGATAAAGAATTAGATTTGGTTATCAAGTTTAGCTAGATTCCTATAAGCTTTGAATGCTTGTTGCGTATTCTACTCAGTATTTTTTGAATAGATGGATGAAAAAAATTTTCATCCCACAACTTAAACAGAAAAAGTAGTGGGATAGTAAATCATGTTAAAAGTAGCAGATAATTTAGTACAAGTATTTAAGTTTTATACTACTAGGCTTTCTGCAAACAATGTTGATTTTTCTTAAAATTTCTTGTGACTTTCATTTGGTGAAGTAATTTTATTTTAGTTTTGTGTGGTTGTATATACAGCAGAAACTTTGCTATCACTACTCTAAAAAATTACTTTTGCAGGTGTTCCCTAGTTTACATTAGTTAACTCTGTACAGACTTCCATTGGGAGTCCAGTCCTGAGGTTTCCAATCAGAGCTGTGCTGAAAGGCAGTTTGCTATTACCTTTGTGTTGTAAATAGTTGTACAAGTCACTGTGCTAAACTATATAATTGCAAAGCCAAACTTTGCTGTGAGCAAAATTTGCAAATCTGTGGTTTATTCCTTTGCAAAGAAAGGGATTTTTTTTTTTTAAAGCTGTATTCCTGGATGAATGTCATGAAATCATCTAAGCTCTTTGCTGCAACTGTTTTTGAAGGTTCTTTCTTTATAAGGTAATACCTATATTATGGTTAGGTTTGTCAAGCAGCGTATCTTATATTACAGTACTAAAACAGTCTGAATAATTGTAGATTCATCTAAATTCACAAAAGATCCAGGTAAATACATTTTGCATAATAATGTTCAGCTGTAAAAGCTGAAGTAAATACCTCTTTTTGGTACATTTTCTGTCTTTGCTGTAGTGAATCAAACAAAACTATTTAACTTCCGAAATTAATTTCTTTAAAAATTTCTTATGCATTTTGCTTGAAATGTTACTGTTTTTTTCCTGATACATGATGATATTTGAACAGCCTAAAATTATGCTGAATGCTTCTTGCTTTGTCCATTCAGATGAGAGCAAGTTGAGCCACTATATGGTCAATAAGACTGAGCCAAAGTTCTATACAAAGAGCGTTGTGTTCTGTGATATCTTCAGACGTATTTCTTGCTCACTGTTCTTGCTCAATGTTTCATCAAGTTCTCATGGCAACAGGACTCAGGTCAACTAAGTGGGAGTCTCTGAAACTTCCCAATTCCCTATGGTAAATTCATTGGTAGAATTTTAGAAAGCTTTAATGCTGACCCTTCTGTTAAAACTTGTTCTTAGTAGAGCAAAGTTTCACTTCGAATTCTTTTGTAAATAGTTTCCTTATGTCTCAGACTGTACAAACTGGCAAAAATTGGATTTTTCTTTTGCAGGAAAGTTGAGACATGTTTGACTCATATAGAGCAATCCCAGGCAAGAGCAATGGAGGAGGAGCTCATTTTCAGTTCATTTTTAAAAAATACTTGCAGTCAAAATACAGGGGTTTTTTATTATTTACAGGTGAATATTATCCAAAAGAGAAGTAAGGATGGGTCTTTGCCCTTTGAGCTTCCATTCGGAGCCAAGATAGCGAATGCTTTACTGCCTATATTTTGCATTTTACGTACTTCAAAAGCTAGATTGGTATTTTGCTTGATGGTATTGCTCAAGTTGGTGTCCTACGTATTTTGGAGATTAATCTGAAAATGTAACATGATTAGAATGAGCAGGGTTATTGTTCAAATGGAAAAAATCCTTTTCTGTGTAGCCTACTATGGCCAGTGGTAGCATGCAGGCAGAATTTGAAGTTTAGATTCAGGTCCTGTCCTATCAGTTGCAGATGCTCCATGTTTTTTTTGCCTCCAAACCTAGAAAATGGAATATCATGAAACACCAAATGTTTATTTTTAGCAACCGAAGGATACCATGCGACTAGATGAGACTATGCTGGTGAAACAGTTGCTGCCAGAAATCTGCCACTTCATCCACACTTACCGTGAAGGGAACCAGCATGCAGCTGAACTACGCAATTCTGCCTCTGGGGTTCTTTTTTCTCTTAGCTGCAATAACTTTAATGCTGTGTTCAGCCGCATTTCCACCAGGTAGGTGTTCCAGTAGCTTGACTTAAGTGAAACCCCATCTGCCTTTCAAAATTTTACTTGAGATTCAGGTTAGAAAAGGCATGTTTCATATCCATTCTGGGTTACTGTCAGCATATTTTCTGTGAGCTGCATTTATTGTATCTTTTATCTGCTTTTGTAAGTCCACGTTAAATGCTATTTTAGAGTGAAACTAATGATAACCCAGAGAAGTATATTGCTGTAGCCTAAAGCTGAATAACCTCTTGTGGATGCAAGGTGTTTTGGAGGGAAAAAAAGGTGCCGAAGGTAATGACTTACATACATTTATTTATGAATTTAGAACGCAAAATTTCAGATTTGAAAACTCTGGAGCCCCAAGACTCTTTTCCTTCCCAATTCTTCCTGCTTGAAGGTTATTACGTTAAGTCTGTCTTATGCCTGAGGGGGGACAAAACAGCTGGACTCGAGCACTATGTGTTAGTTGTTGGAAAAGACCCATTCGTCTTCTGACTGACTTGGGTTTCACACCACATTTACTGTAAAAATAACTTTCTCTTTTACGCTATTCTAAGAGAGAAGAGAGACAGCCCAACGTTTCTGTCTATTCTTTGCTCTTTTTGCCCTTCTGGTCCTTTGGATTCTTCAGTATTTGACAATCCACTGAAGTTGTGTATTGAGCTTTTTATTACTGAAATGCTTTGATGTTTTTTGAAAGTTACATGAAGCAGCTTAGCTCTTGTCACACGTTGTTACAGCTAACATCATCCTTGGTGTTTTAGAAGTGGATTTTGCACACCCTTATGTGGTGGAATAGCAATGAATATGCTGGTTGAATTGAAACAAAGATTTATATACTCCTTATAATGTAAACAAAATTTCATTCCACCATTTTTTGAAAATATTTGCATTTTAGAAATCAAACTAAAATTATTTATTTGAATTTTAAAGTATTTTTAAAACTTTTAAAGAACCTTTAATAACTTCAATAACTGTTTCAAGAACATAGACTTGGCAGCTAGCATGGAGGATGTGGTTTTACTCAATAGGTTGATTATGTTCTATTGCTTATGGAAAAGGAAACAATTTCTTTTGCTCCTTTTATAGGAAGTATTTTTCAGTTGAGATTTTTTGACAGTCTTTGAATCTAGTCCTTGAATCTGTACTTATTCATACGCCCGTAGCATGGTTTAGTTCTCGAGCTCCAAAACCCTTCTTACCATCGGTTTGAGCTGGAATGTAGTGCTTTTCCCCTGGCCTGTTTTTCTCTTCAAGATGGCTTGTACAGAAATAGTTAAATACTTCACCAATTGTTGCTGATCTCCACAGGGGTCAGCTTGCCGACAGTTAGCATTGCTGATCTTTTGACCTGTGCTTCCTGTTTAGGCATATTTCTAGGCCTTGTACAGCAGCTGGGGGATTTTTGGCACGAAAAGCACAGCAGTGGGGACCTTCCCATTCCCAGCGTGGGCTGTTAAGCTTCCCTGGCGTTGAAGAAATGAAGAGCTGCTTTTGTGTGTAGTACTAGAAATCGCATTCCATGTCAAAAACACATCTGTAGCTTTGGAACAAGACATGGCAATCTTTAGTTTGTGAGAACATATGATTTAGTTATTAGTGGCTTAGTATCTGATGAGTTTAGTAAATCATCGAATATAAAAGTATGAAAAGGTGCCATTGGATTTAGAATGGTATGATTAAACTTCATATTGTTCCTCTAGGCCAAAAAAACATGGACTTTCTTCAGCTTAATAATGAATGGTTGTAGCTTACTTCAGTGCTATGAAGTGCCACCAGTCATTGCTTTACTCTTGAGAAATTAGCTGGGACAAGACTTCCCGCTAAGGAGCGGTAGTCTAAAGGTGTCATGACTCCATGAATTTAATATTTAGATGAAAAGATGGTAAGATTATAGCTACAATATAGGAGATAACAGAAGGATTTGGACAAATCTTGGGTGTAAACAGAAGACTATCACCAGATGGTATGGGTATCTTGTGAGACTTATCACTGATATTTCTAGATCTATTCTCAGTATGACTGAGAACAAGACTTTAATATTCTTAATTATGCAAAGTGTGCGTTTCATTTCTAAACATGGAAAAATTCATCTGAGGAGATCCTATGATATTCCTCTGCTATTCAGCTGTATTGAATCACAGGCGTCTGACATCATCTGATTGAGAAGTTAATTTACTTTGCATGTTTTAGATTGCAGGAACTGACTGTTTGTTCAGAAGATAATGCTGATGTTCATGATATTGAACTTTTACAGTACATCAGCGTGGATTGTTCAAAACTAAAACGACTCTTGCAAGGTATGATGTGAACCTGTTTTTTTTTTCTTTGAAATATTTATGTCTGAATATGGCTAGTTAGAGATGATACAATGGTATTCATACATATATCTTTTTATTGCTGTGTTTTACTCCAAATATATACATTTTTATCAAAATATTTACAAATACTCATGTAAAGGCATTGGTTTAAATGCAGAATGTTTTACCTTTACAGAGACTGTATTCAAGTTTAAAGCCCTTAAGAAAGTAGCTCAGTTAGCTGTTATCAACAGTCTTGAAAAGGCAAGTATTATAATATTAATTTTCTGTTTCATTGCTATTTTGCAGACTTTCTCTAATTTAGGAATATTTGCAATTTGGTAATTTACTGTAAAACATGCATTGGTGCATCATTCCAATGCATATGTTTTGCAAGAAATGTTGAGTCATTAGAAGTAAGAGTAAAATCTCTCCATTTAAATACCTAATTTAAAAAAAAAAAAAGATTTTAAAGTTCTGGAATGTAAAGATGTTTTGTGTTATCTGCAGGCATTTTGGAACTGGGTGGAAAACTATCCTGATGAATTCACAAAGCTGTATCAAACACCACAGACTGATATGGCTGGTAAGGCATAACAAATGACATAGTGTTCAACGGTTGGTTTTATTTTTTTCTGTTAAGTCATAAGGGGTTTGTGGTTTCTTTTGTTTGTTTGTTTTCCCCCAAGACATCCCTACATTCATTTTGTGCCCTCTTTGCTTCTTGTGCAGCCTGAATGTTAGAAACAAATTTGTCAACGTTTTTCAGGGCAGGCAAGGATGTATTGCTGTCTGATTTCTCTCTTGACACAACTTTAAAGAGATTCATTTTGTGGTTCACAGCACAAAGAAATAAAACCCAAAAGATGCGAACTTGCAAACACTTTAAATATAAATTTTTCATCTTGGTACAGGAAAAAAAAAAAGTTGCTAAAGAAACATCACCTGTATTTGTCTCTAGTTAAAAAGGGATGAAAATTTATATTTTGAAATAAGCCATAACTTTAAATGGTTTGAGCTCATTTTATTTCAGGTAGTCTGTTAGTAATGTGCAAAATGGATTTTTTTTTTTCTGTGTAGGTGGAGCTATCACTTTTATACCTATTATCTGCCTTTCATAATTACAATTGGTGTTGAACTTGGGGTTATATTTTATGCAGATTGTGCAGAGAAGTTGTTTGACTTAGTGGATGGCTTTGCAGAAAGCACAAAACGTAAAGCAGCAGTTTGGCCACTGCAAATCATACTCCTAGTCCTGTGCCCAGAGATAATCCAAGATATAGCAAAAGATGTGGTAGAGGAAACTAAAATGAACAAGGTAAGAGAAGAAAAATATTTTAATTTTGATTTCTAAAGTGTGCGTGTCTTTCCTTATTCTGTATTTCAGGTGCATTTTATTATGTCTTCTATGTCTAAAGCATATTACAATTCCATATATAAATTTCTGCACCCTTTTTATGTTCTCACCTAGCATATGTTCTTCCACTGTCAGTAATTCATGCAAATAGTATGTCCCAAACGATATTATTTCACTTGGATGTCTCCTTGGAGATATGAATCCCAGTGTTGATTCCCTTGCTTCCACCAGTAGCAAGCTTGGCATTTCTTCTAACTGGCATGTATTGTACCATTCTAGGTTTCTGCAGTGTGTGTACTGTATGTTCAGTAATTGCAGTACCTGTAGCAGATGGAGAATTTGATGTGGTTGCAAACATTGTGATTACGAGTTGCATTCCGATTGCCCTAGATCATCCAAAATGAATGTCTTTTTGGAGAAACATTATGTTTAATAATGCTGCATCAAGATGCTTTTTGCAACCCCAGGATCCATGGCTTCTGATCAGGAAATGCAATGTTGTTTGTTTTAATACTTAAGTTTCTAAAAGCCCTGACCACAGATTACCAAAGCTCTGCTTATAACTGTTACCAATTTTAATTCTGCAGAAACTGTTCCTGGACAATCTCAGGAAAGCACTTGCAGGCCACAGTGGGAGCAGACAGCTGACTGAAAGTGCTGCTATTGCTTGTGTTAAACTGTGCAAAGCATCTACTTACATCAACTGGGAAGATAATTCTGTCATTTTCCTACTAGTGCAGTCCATGGTAGTAGATCTTAAGGTAAAATATGTTTCCTAATTGCAATGAAGGAATTTGAATTTTAAAATGCTGAAATTATCTTTGAACTTCTCCTTAATTGAATACTGTGGTGTTTCTCAGTGGAATGTTTTCTTTTTTTTTCCTTTCTTTGAATTTCGGCAGAAAATTGATTCAATTGTTCCCATTCCCAGTTTCACTCCCTTATTGTTTTGTTAATGCTCTGCTTTCTTTCTCATGAAGTTCTGCGTTCTGTGCTTCATGGGTGATGCCATGGCATTTGAGTAATTTATTAACCACTTCAGCGCTTCTGTCACTGGCTATCCCTAAGGTGTCATGTCAGAACTTTTTATTTGTGATTGCTATCATCTTGGGTATTGAGATCAGTGGTGGTACAACCTTGTGGAAGGTCTCAGGCAAATAAAGGATTGAGTTAAAGAGCAAAGGAGGGATAGTCTTCCATTTATTTGGTGGATTTTCTTTGGTCTCCATTAGGCCTCTTAAAATAATTTTAATTTGTTTGAGATGCTGAACTTTAAAATACAAGGTTTTATAAAAAAACATGTTTGGAAGTAGAAATTGGTTTGTTTAGTTAGTATTAACAAGAATGGCAATTGAATATTTGAGGTTTAAGTAGTAGATATTGGTAGATACAGTTTGAAAAAAGTGTAATTTTTGGAGCAGCCTTTTTTCCCCCCGTTGTGATTTATTGAAAGTAGACAAGAATAATCTTGGTGTCTCATTTATTTTTTTTTTATATATAGAATTTGCTGTTTAATCCAAGCAAACCTTTTTCAAGAGGCAATCAGAATGCAGATGTAGACCTTATGATTGACTGCTTAGTTTCATGCTTCCGCATAAACCCTCATAATAACCAACACTTTAAGGTGAGAGCACAACTTACTGGTAAGTCATTCTCCGCATACTATCGATGACCTGTCAATTATCAAAGATATGCCAACAACAGCTGGAAGTTCGTAAATAATTTCAACTGCATAAGTATCCCTTAGTGATAAATATCTGCATGTTTTTTTGTAAGTCTTTTCTTAGCTTGTTAGAGTTTCTTATTCTTGTGTCTAGATTTGACACTTTTGTCAATTTAATGAAAAGGCTTCAGTATGTTACTCTGTGTGATATGAAAGATGGCAGAGAAAAATATATTCTAAGTGGCTTTTATGTATTATTTTTATTATAGATCTGCTTGGCACAGAATTCCCCATCAACATTTCATTATGTACTGGTAAATTCGCTCCACCGAATAATCACAAATGTAAGTTCTGAAAGTATTTAATTAGCCGATCTATCTGTGGCTTCTACACAGATCCATATCTGCTTAT
Organism: Anseranas semipalmata; assembly: GCA_013399115.1. Classification (NCBI taxonomy): domain Eukaryota; kingdom Metazoa; phylum Chordata; class Aves; order Anseriformes; family Anseranatidae; genus Anseranas; species Anseranas semipalmata. Next base: position 337,052 of record VXAA01002488.1, read on the forward strand.
TAAATAAAATCTAAATAGTAGATCAAATCTTGTTGCCTGTATCTATGCTGAAGGAGTTGCTTGTTAAGATTTGCTTGTGGTTGCGTATTAGTTGACACTGTCCACCAGTTGGATTCTCAGCTTGAGAGCTTTTCCTGATCTGTGTGAAAATAGAATCAGTCAGTGTTAAGCAACTGGCCTTACTTAATTTACATAATATTTTCTATTTCATTTATCCCAGCATGGTAATGAGAACACTGTATTTAAAAAAAAAAAAATATTAGGCATTTTGACAAATAGAAAAGAACATGCTATTGTAGATGTGGTGGTATATCTGGAGAAGAAATAATGAAGTTGTTGTAAGTAAAGTTATATTACTATGATATCTGTACATTTTCAAAACAGGCACTATGCTTTAGTTATGTTTAATGTGTTGAATAATACAGTTTTTCAGATATTATCAAGCTCTTAAAATACCAATTTTCTATTTTGTTTAGTGCATCAGAATGATTTGAGCACACATTAAGTGTTTGAAGTATTACTAGCTGTCTGTAACCTGAAGCCTACTATGGTTTCCTGTATTCATGGTTTCAGAGTTTGTGGTTGTTCAGAAAGAGGAGAAATATAGTAAGCAGCTAACTTGGAAGCATTGCTTCTGTTATAATTCATTTAAACAATACCAATTTTATCACTTAAATGAAAAAATAACGTATCTGCAATATTGTGTAAAATACTCTTGTAAAGGTTAGTTATATTACAGCTTTATAACTTTTAGAGATCTAAGATAACTCATAATGTAACTCTCATGTTACCAGTTTACCTTTTGAGCATTTCTGCATTTTCATTTTAGTCTGCATTGGACTGGTGGCCCAAGATCGATGCTGTGTACTGCCATTCCATGGAGCTTCGCAGCATGTTTAGCGAGACTCTTCATAAAGCTATTCAAGGCTGTGGGGCACATCCAGCAATTCGCATGACTCCGGTAAGACTTAAATTGTTGAAACACGAGCCTGTTGTTTTTCCTGTGTCTCCATTCCATTCCGGCTTTTTTATTCATTGACTTTAGACTGGAAACTAGAGGGGGGAAGAACATTGCCATCGAGAAAGCAACAGAGAGCCATACATGCTCTGTAAACCTTTCAGGTTTTGGTGTATGGACTAACAACTGTTCCTAGTCAGTTAGTGATGTATGTTTCTCAGTTTTTTTCATACTGCTTTTAAACTGGCAACATACAAGTATTCCTTCTGTAACTGTCCTGTGGCTAACTGTTCATTTTAAGCTTTCTTGCTGTGTGCATAGCTAGATAATATGTCTATTTTTGTTTAATCTGAGAAACAAAAGCATTCTGTATGTAAGGATAATTTCTGAAAACTGCAATGCTTTTACCGTGATTGGCATGAATATTTCTTCTTTTCATTTGTCTTGCTTGCTCTCCTTTGAGCAAGTTGACTGTTTGGTCTTGGTGACAGCATCAAAGTGATACAGGTTTTTCAAGCATTGTGAAATAAAAACAATATTCTTGGTCATCTTAGAAGAAATTTTGAGTAAATTCAAATTTGTAGTTCATCCAGATTTTTTTCAGTAAGTTCACATGCAGCTGCGTTGCCTTTCTTCTGAACTTTCCATGTAGGACTTCGGATGTGTCAAGTTAGCTCATTGTTTTTCTGAATTGTTTCAAAGTATGTTGGATGTTTGTTTTAGAAGAAGGCCGAAAATGTTGCATGAAAATATTCCTATTGGGCTTCTCATATGAAAGCAAATGATCAAAATACTTTTAGTTGGAAGCTACAACTTGTTTAACTTGCTTTTTTACGTATATATATATTCATCTGTTGAGAAAATAGCAGGGGTGTTGTAATGGCAACTCTGACATTGATTGGTGGTGCTTTGTCTTCTGCTTCTTATTTTCTGTTCTTATTGGCTGCTGTCGCTCACATGGTCAGATGCCAACCAGTCACTGTTTTGCATGGCAGTGGGCCTCTGTTGCTGTAAGTATGACCCATCGTAACTACCGCAGAAAAGCCTTTCATTGCTCTGACTTTTCTGTGCATAGTTACCACTGCAGTCACATCACTTCATCTCGGACACATAGGCAGCATGCTTTATGTGAGAAGATAGGACTGGAGGAGACCTCTTCACTGCTGTTCTGGCAATTGCAACGCCATCCCTTACACAAACTTCTTGAGCTCCTTGGTAGAAGTAAAGGCTTTTCGTTGGGTCTGTTCTTTTCTTTCTACCCCCCCCCGCTTTTCCATCACAATGCTCTTCCAGAATCTCCCTGCTCTGGTGGTTAGAACTGTTTTCTAATTTCCAGCCTAAACTTATTTATGTCTAACGTATCCCCATGTGTTCTTGTTCCAGTGTTGTCTGTTAGCTTCAAACTGATGTTCATCCCCTTGATGTCTGTGCAGAGAGCAGCCATGTCCCTGTCTTTGCTTTCTGATAATCTTTAGTTTTGATTGTGTGAAGTAAATAAATAGCTTCACAGAAACTAATCGCCTTCTTTTGCCATGTGCCTCTTCTCAGAATTCCCTTAGCTGTAGCAAACTAAGATTTTGCACAGAATGAGTTACCTCTACCAGCATAGTATCAGTTACTTGATCAGATACTTTTCTGTGGTAAATTTTATTCTATTTTTGTATAAACTGTTCAGTAAAATAGCATGAACTTCTAGCATTTCTTGTTGAATTAAATTCTACAATTTCATATATATACTTACATCTTGAGGATGATTTCAAGCTGATTTAAATTTTGGGTGAAAATTTGTAAGTTTAGTGAAAATGAAAAACAAGTTCATGTTATTTGATAAAATCTCAATTAAACAATAATAAATTAGACAAAATAATTTTAAAAGCTGGGTTTCTAAAATGTTGTATTCTGTCTCGTGTTGAATATCTACAACAACAGTTTCTTTTACACGTTACTGTCTCTTAACTATTTTGGTAGCGGTAAGTAAAAATACTAACATCATCCCTTGTGATATGAGTTTAAAATTAATGGTAGTATAAATTCTGTAAACTTACTGGAGAGAGATGAGAATCTTTTTTTGTGTTTGGGCATTTTGGGGAGCAATTAATGCAAGTTCACATTTTTTTATATATGTATGTATACGTACATACATGTATGTATATACATACATATATATATGTATGTATGTATTTTGTGTGTGTCTATATATTATAGATATATTTTATATTTTATATATATATAAAACAATGTATATATATAAAATATTTCTCACAGACTCTAGTATGTGTCCAAATTATTTTTGTTAAGATGAAGAAGCTGCAGTCGATCGCCATACAACAGAGTGGTTCAATATGGTGTGTTGTGCACACTGTAGGATTGAGACATAATCTTGATTTTTGGGAATTCTTATAACCAGTAGCATCCATATACACTTATTTCACAGCCAACACTGTGTGTGACTGTTAGTTATATGTATTGGTCATATTGCTAACTGGATTCTGTTGTGTGAACAGCAGTGGTAGAACATGATACAGTTCATAATAGGGTCGAATCAGAATACCTTATATGAATTCTCAGTATATACCTTAAAATGTCCTCTGTTTCAGATGAGGACGTTGAGTGGTACAGAAATGGTTTACTCATTTTTCAAATGGAGCTAGCTTTTTTATTTAAAAGATGCACTGTGTACCTTGTGAAAACCGTAAGGTACATTTTTCAGAGGTCATACAGACGGAAATGCTATCATCTAGACTGTGATTATGACAGGAAAATAGGGAATGATTTGCCTTTGAAAAAAAGAAAGTTCCTACCCTCTCATGTATTCAAGCTTAGTTGGGATCTTTTTTTCCTTTTTCTCAGACCAGTGGAAATCCCTCTAAATTCTTATTAGTCCTTCTATCCATTTTTCTTTTGTACAGTTTGTCTTATGCAAATTTTTTCTTATGTCTACATGCAGCTCACTAAAATATTTAAGTAAACTTTAAAGATATAACAGTGATAGCATATGCGTATTCAATAGTGGATTTTTAAGTAGAAGGCTATGCAACTATACATGAGTGAATTGAATATAATTTATAACTTTTTCATGAGTTATAGATGGTACAAGCAATTTGCTTCATAAGGTGTTTAATTATAACTACTCTGTAGAGTACCTTACTGACAGTGACTGTGCTTTTTCCTCCTGTCAGAGTCTTACCTTTAAAGAGAAAATGACAAGCCTTAAATTTAAAGAAAAACCTACTGACTTGGAAACCAGAAGCTACAAGTTCTTGCTGTTATCCTTGGTAAAACTGATCCATGCTGATCCAAAGCTTTTGCTGTGTGTAAGTATATCATATTGTTCATTCTATCCCAGCCAAAACCTTGACAAAATAGTAAAATTTATTTTTGAAGCTTCTAAATGAATAAAAATTAAAAACATAAACCTGATATCTAGGATACCTGACAAAGCAAAAAGGCAACAAAAAGAAACTGTAGGAGATTTTACAGAACCAGAGCAATGCAATCACAATGAAAGGGACTATAAAGCTCTATACCTCTGAAGGGAGAAAAAAGGAAAGGAGAAAAGAAAAAGAAAACTAAAATCAGGAAAAAAACAACAGTCATTGTTTCAGTGACTAGAAAGACAAATGCTTTCTTAGATCTTTACTAGTTTCTGTTAATATTGTCCATGGTGCTGAGTAAAATGAGGATTAGGGTAAACATTCTTTTCTTTTTTAAAGTTGCTGAAGATTCATTGGAACTATGTGAAAGAGAACCATAGTTTAACAAGAATAATGTTTAAAAGTGTTTTCTTGTGAATTCGTGCCAGAATGAATATTCCATTCTTTATAAATATTATTCTGTGGCTCTACAAATCTTGTGTATGAATTCTAATGTGAAGCAGCAGAAGTAAACTAAATGTTGATCAGATCTGATAATGTCTTCATATGGAGAGCATGTGATATGCAGTGTTGCCAAAACTAGGGTAGTACTAGCATCTAATCAGTGTGCTAAACATTTTCCTTTTGTCTGGTTTGTTTATTGTTTAATTTTAAAATATTTCTATTCTGTCAAAGTTATAATATGCACGGAGTATCATGGCTTAAAAAGAAATGAGGTACTCTGTTAAAATCCACCTGATTTAATTATAAGACTGTTGCTTAGCAGTCAGTAACATGGTCAGTCATTGAAAAGTTTTACTTCTTAAAGATGCTTTCCTTTTTGCTGTTTAGAATCCAAGGAAGCAAGGGCCTGAGACACAAGGTAGCACTGCTGAATTAATTACAGGCCTTGTACAACTTGTTCCGCAATCCAGCATGCCTGATATAGCACAAGAAGCCATGGAGGTAAGGGACAAATGTTCTGTGTGCCAAACGGTTAGTACACGGGCTGTGCTAGACAAATTGAGGCTTTCGTAGACACTCTGAAGAATTGATTAACTATGAAGTTCTGTCTTAGAGATTTGTCTCTATTGATCTTTTTCTAAATGTCTCCTGCATTGAAAATTTTACAGGAGAGGCCTATAAGAAAAATTTTAAAAAGCAGCCGTTCATACTGCCAGTTGTGACTACCCCGCACCTCTTAAAATGGTTTGTTCTGCCCTGGCATTGATCAAATTGAGTTTGACAGTTCCTCTGTTGCGTCTTTGCAGAGCACCATTAAGCTTGCTCTTTCTCTTCCTTGTTTTCTGAATGGCTGCGAGGAAAACGCGTGCTGCAGTGGCTGGTCCTGTGCGCTGCGGTGAATCAGAGGAGGCTGTGTGTGGGGGAAGGATGGTTAGGATACTTCAAGGCTACTGAGATCTTCCTCTTGCCAGCTTTGACTGAAGAAGCTAAAAAATCACGCCTGGTTTTCAGCCTTTCCATGCAGTGTTGCTGGTTCTGTGGCTTTGCCAATCAGTTGACTTTTCTGTGTTTCTCACTATGGTGGGTCTCCAGAGCACTTCATACATTATGAAAGCAGGCTTCATCTTCTCCTTGTGCATAATGAAATGGAAAGATTTTTTTTATATCCATGGTGCCAATTATATTATCCGGCCTTCTTCAGGTTCCCGTTCTAAAAAATGCACTTCAGTGTATGTGCATCATTGACATCTTTCATGTTTTTTAGGTTTTCAGAGATAGACTGAAAAAAGGATTAACTATACCTGTATGCTGTTAAAGCTTTCCATAAATGGTTGGGTTTCAGTAGGTAAACTAAGGCTTTTTTGTCGAACTTGCCTCAACCAGAATTGCCACAAACGTTTTCAATACAGAACTACCTGCCAGAATTGCCATAAATGTTTTCTGTATAGAACTACCTGCTGGTATATGAAATACATACTGATACTTTTAATGGTAGAATTCAGGAATATTTCTTGTGTAAGACCAATCCTATTCAGTGTGAAAGTTTCTGGGGAAGTTTATGTCAAGTGGTAACATCCTCATTGCCATTTACAGGAACTTAGAGTGAAAAAATTTGTCCATTACATAATTTAATTTGGGTGTACTATTCAGTTCTTGATCATTTGGTTGCACACTGGAACAGGCTCCCCAGTGAAGCAGTCACTGCACCAAGCCTGTCTGAATTTAAGAGGCGTTTGGACTGTGCACTTAGTCACATGGTCTAAAATTTTGGGTAGACCTGTGCAGTGCCAGGAGTTGGACTCGATGATCCTTATGGGTCCCTTCCAACTCGGGATATTCTGTGATTCTGTGATTTATTGATCTTGGTTCCTAATCTGTCTTGTTATTGGTTTAACTAGCTGAGGATCAGACTGTATCTGTTAGGGTACTAAAGAAATTCTGGGGTATTTGTTTAAAGTAGGAAGCAATTTGAAATAACTGCTTCAATATTGTTGGAGAACAAATTTTTTTTTAGTGCCATTTTTAACAGTATTCCAACAACCAAAACAGCAAAACAGTTTTTTTTTTGCAGCAAAACAGTTACAACCTTTGTTGTG
>VXAA01002488.1:343943-370684 GCA_013399115.1 Anseranas semipalmata
TTTTTTTGGAAATTGTCAGAAAAAATAGCTAAGATTTCCACATTTGTCTTTAACTTGTATTTTCACCAGTGTCATTACATTCTTTGCCTCCATATCAGGCAGCCCCAGGTAATAGGTGACTTCAGAGTAGATACTTTGTTTGCCATTGTTGTTTGGTATAATCAAGGATAAATGACTTCTTAATCAATAATTTTGTTTGTTTCTAGCCTTTGACCAGTTTAACTTTTGAGATGTGTATTTCTTCTGAGAATAGTTGTCAAATAATTTATAAGTAGTTGATTTTTGAGATCTTTTAGTTAATCTGACTAAATCAAAAGCAGAAATTAAAGTTTTGGCGATAGTTCACCAGTAAGCACTTAGATTTGGTCAGAAGCAATTTGTACCAAAGTTTTGGTTGTGCAGGGAATAGTTACGAAGAGGAAAGTATTTACCTGTCCTTGGCAAAGAGCTTGAACTACAGAAGTTTTGTTGTTGCCACTTGAAGTTTATAACCATAGGATTGGTTGCATTCATATTTTTGCAGATTGGATCATTCAGTAAATATTAAAGTCAAAACCTATCTTTTAAAAACATTGTGTGTCTAGTATGGATTTGTGTGGAAATACAAGGTAGATCTTCCAGTTTTGGACTTTAAGTAACTATTAGGGAATAAAATAAAATACTTTTCACATGGACTAACAACAAACTCTCGTTCTGCTATATAAAATGCTTTTTATATCTTTTTTTTTAAAGCAACGTAATTGACATGTGATTGCACCTATTTCTCTGCCTGTTCTTAAGTGAGATACTATTTTGTTTTGAATTTAGGCCTTGCTAGTTCTTCACCAGTTAGACAGCATTGACTTGTGGAATCCTGATGCACCTATAGAAACATTCTGGGAAATTAGGTAAGTTAACTTTTGTAAATTAGAGCAATAGCTGTTTTGATTTGTTGTCTCTTTTGCAATAGCTGTGAATGTGTTGGGGAAGCTATGTAATATCGGCATGAATCTGCAGTCAAAATGATTTGTTTTCTGATGACAAAGTTGTATCTTCCTTATACTATTTGAATTTAACAAAAATATCATAACAAACATTTTGCTGGCTTTCTTAATGACTCTCTTCAGCCTGCTCTTAAGGTACAGCAATGATTATTGGTTTAAAAAGTTAGACTTTTTCTCTGCATTCAAGTGTTTATTGTTTGAATTCTGCTTTATCCTCTGTGGGCTGAGGGAGGGTGATGCTAAGCAATTCTAGAAGTGTGGATTTGCTGATCTTGCTCTGAAGCCCTCACCTAAAGAAGGTAGTAGTTTGCCCTGACCTGTGGTCTCCATTTGTCTTTCCTGTGTATTTAAAGAATTTTTATTGGTTAAAGTCATCTTGCTTTTTATAACGTCACAGCAGGTGTTGCAGTTGATTTCTTGGAGAATATTAACGCAAATAAAGTTCCAAAACAGTCAGTTACACAAAAAGCTGAACCAAAAAACAGGAATCTGTAATCTAAGAATTGCATGAGCTAAACAATTTAAGAAAGATATTTGGTGATCTAATCTGATTTGGTACAGGTGTTTGTTTTAGAAGAAAGAAAATTAAAGTCTGGGAGTAACACTTAGACCAGCATCAACAAATTGGCCTGCATGACTGCTAAATGTGGCTCAAGGGGCTTATTATGGGATAGTTTTGGGTCTGAGTCCTACCTAGATGGGCAGTAACTGAAACTCATTACTGTAATTTCTAGTAGTAGAAATGAGTTTGTGGTCTGTTCGGGCTGGGGGAAAACCCATTAAAATTGACACTAATTTGGACCCTTTGGCAGTTTTAACAGAGAGTGTGAGGCCTGAATGGATATGAAGAAGGAACATCCCTAGATGTGTTCCTTCCAGAACAGAGTTGAGACACGTTATCAGAGCAGTGTAGGTAAACTTGTACTGCCACTGTCTGTGCTGTATCTGTTCTGTGGATAAATGGAGGACTTCTGAATCGACAGCCCTGGAGTCTGGACTTCTAACAAGTACCCAAATTGCTTAACTTCATTTAGGGAACTATAGAGGCCAGTTGGGCGGTGGGAAGGGTCAGAGGGGATTTTGTCATTTAAAGTACGCACCTATATTATATCTGTTATACATTTTAAAAGAAGATGCTAGCATATCTATAGGATATTCATGCTAATTGTCTATTTCTATATAAAATGTAGTAATACCTTTATCAAATATTTTGTTATTAGATGATAAAGCTAATGCTGAATTTCATTTTGCTGCAGTTCACAAATGCTTTTTTATATCTGCAAGAAACTAACCAGTCATCAGATGCTCAGCAGTACAGAAATCCTCAAGTGGCTGCGAGAGATTCTCATCTGTAGGAATAAATTTCTTCTAAAAAATAAAGTAAGTAAATATTACCACCTACCTTTTAGGATCATTAAAATGAATAGGTCTATGTTTTGTTACTCCTTTTATTTATAAGGTTATTTTTATGATGGAAAGAGATTTAGTAGCTACACCTATACTTTCTGTTTTCTACTAAGGAAAGTGCTTTGTCTTCTAAGATAAAGTGCTGTGTGAGCCATCCTTGATGAGAATCCTTAACCGAAGTTAGGTGTAGGAATTTTTTGACTTTAGCTATAAGAAGTGTTTTGCTTGCTTGGAAAATGGTTTGCAAAAAAATCAAGGTTATTTTAGAGGAACTGGTGCCTTATGCTTATTCCCCTAATACAAAGGGAAATAGTCCAGAAGGTGAGAAAAAGGGGAAGGTAGTTGTGATAAAATATACTTCCGTGTTGATCTTGTGTTCATGCAAGTCCTAGAATTCTGACTTGTTTCTTTCTGATAATCTCAGGAGACTTTTTCCAAGCCAAACACACATGGTAATTCTATAATTGCTAGAATTAAAACCAAACTTGATATATCACTTTTTGAATTAAAGACCTATTAGAAAAAATAAAGGATTTCTAGTTTTTCTGTCTGGCTTGAAAGTACCTATGCTGACATGAGAAGGGTACTATATTACGTGTAGTATATAGCGTGCTTAAAATGTACTTTTGTACCAAAAGGATTTTTATCTTTAAAAGAACTTTCGTCTCTTTTCAACTTTGGTAGCTTTGTTACTTATGAAGGCTACCTTTTGTTTGTCTTGATGTTGAATAGTAGGCTTTTTCCTTTAGTATCTCTAATTTAATGTACACTTTTAAAATATGATCTCACATATTGTAGCTGAAGACCCTAGGCATTCTGGCTTTTTGTGAATTCACAAAGACTTTTACATTTGGCGTCTAAGTAGATATCAACTGTCCTTCAGGTAGAGAGTGCACTTAATATTGTCATTCTGTTTCCAATAAAGAAGTAGTTGTTGTTAAAAATCTCTTTTCTCATAGTGCTTAGAAGTTGATCATTAATATCAGGATAAGAAAAAGATGACAGTTGTTACTAGAGCTCTGCTTTGTAATCTCAGTTCCTGCTTTTCTGATTAAATATAAAATGTATATAATAAAATGTGTAGTACTGCTGGGCTTGGCTTCTTTAGTCTTAATTACATTTAAATTATAATTATATTTATGTTGATATATATTCTATGGAGTAAAAACAAGAAGCCTATTGCGATTTCAGGAGGCCCTAAGGAAGGGAGGAAAAAGCATGATGATGTGCTTACATCAAGGTGATATGTTTTGAAGATGTTTCTCAAAATACTTTCTTTTCTTAAGGGGAACTGTCGTTATAATATACAACTAATATGGGTAAATTTATAAAGCCCTCTGAGATCACCCGTGTGAAGGGTACTGTGTAAATGTTGAAGAGCTTCTTGCCTTCATGACTATAGTTCCTGAACTTCAGTATTTTAAAATACAAGGTGATTTATTATTTTTCTTTCCTTTCTTTATAGCAATCAGACAGGAGTTCCTGTCACTTTCTCTTCCTTTATGATGTCTCTGGAGGTGGAACTAGTCAAATGTCTCTTGACCATGAGGAGATGAAAGGCTGTACTCCAGGAGCCACCCTCAGGAGAGGGAAAGGGAATTCTTCCATGGTAAGTAACATAGGATAATAATTATTGTTAACATTTGGGGATAAAAAAAAATGTGCAAACAGAAATTAAATCACTGTGAGAGTAATTTTTTTAAAATTATTTCTGAGGAGGAAAAGGCATACTGCTATGTGCTAGTGTTCTCTTTCTGGTTGATGATCAGCTGTATCCTGCATACGGTTTGTATCTAATATGCTGGTTAGTAATGAGTTTCAGACTTTTAGAAAGTTGCACCTTTTTTTGGTTAAAATGTTGGTGAATCCTTTTTTCTTAGGATCGCACATATTTGTGTGATAATAGTATCGCATCCAGTTTGAATATACTGTGAAAGATCATAAAATGAAACATTTCAGTAAGGTATACCCTTTGACAGAGAAGTTTCTCGGGTCTAGCGTTTAGCTGGAGGGAAAAGTGAAGAGAATGTTTAGAATATCTTTTATGAGCCAAAAACTTAATTTTTTTTTTAACATAAAATTTTCCAGTATCAGTAAGACTTTCCTAAGTATATGGTTATCTTTATGAAAGGTGAAGTTTCTTGCCACTGTGTTTGTGCAACAGCATATACAGTAGAGTTCTGATGTTGGTTAGGATTGTTTGTTTCTACTAGAATAAAAGCAGGTTTGAAAAACAATTTGGATAGAGCTAAATTTTAAGAAAATTGCCATATTCCTAAGCAATATTACCAAATTTGAAATTCTGTGTTTTCCAAGGAAAGTACAGCAGGATGCAGTGGAACACCTATCTGTCGCCAAGCCCAAACAAAATTGGAAGTCGCCTTATACATGTTTTTGTGGAGCCCGGATATTGAGGCAGTCCTTGTTGCAATGTCCTGTTTCCGTCACCTCTGTGAAGAAGCAGATATCAGATGTGGAGTAGATGAAGTTTCAGTTCATAATTTTTTGCCAAACTATAACACTTTCATGGAGTTTGCATCTGTTAGCAATATGATGTCAACAGGTAAGAGTGATGAGTCTGGAAAATACCTTTCTACCTATTATTTAGGTATTATTATATTAATATATATTATATATATATATTATATTTAATATATAAATTAAATTATTTAATATAAATTATATATTATATTAATATAATATATATATATTATTATTTATCTAGTTATTTCTACCTAATAAGACTATTACTTGGATTTAATTCTTTAAACAAGTTTAGATTCTTCATTTGATTGTAATTCTTGCTTTCACTGAAATATCTTAGTCATTGAAATTGATGTAAAGAGTAGGGAATTTGGGTGACTGTTCATGAGGATTTAAAAGCGTAACAAGGAGACTCTTTCTAAACACTTTAAGAGGATATGTTCCTCGTGCTAATTTAATAATTACTTTTGAAGATACCATATTTGATGTAGCTGGCTTTTCAAAAAATCTGATAAATGTTCTGTGCTCATTTTGTAGGGAGAGCAGCTCTTCAGAAAAGAGTGATGGCATTATTAAGACGCATTGAACATCCAACTGCAGGCAACACAGAGGTAAACTTTCTTCAAAATGTATATACATTTCATGTGTGGTTTTTTGTTTGTTTGTTTTAGAATGCAGAAAAGACTGTTGCTACAAGTAGTTTTGAAGTTAAATCTTGATATATCTTATTTTAGGCCTGGGAGGATACACATGCGAAATGGGAACAAGCTACAAAACTAATCCTCAACTATCCAAAGACCAAAATGGAAGATGGGCAGGTGACTATGAATTTTTCCGTAGGTTCAATCACATAGAAATTCAAAGTAACTATTTAAGCTTATGTATTTTAAGGAATTTAATTTTAATCTAGAAAATGAGTTTTATAGGAGGACTTAAGCTCCACGAAAATATTCCAGAAATCAAGTCCTCTGTGCTTACTGATAAGAGGACAAGAAATAATTTGACTTAAATTGCTGTAAGGGAGAAGAAGGCTGAGTTTAAAAATTAAAAATATTGACAAAAAGAACAGTGAGAACTCTGGAATACTACTAGAGAAATTATGCAATCCCTTTCACTAGAATTAAAAAACAAAACAAAACAAAAAGCTGCTGGCTATTGACTTAAATATGCTTTGTCCTAGTACTTAGCAGGGAGTCATCTAGGCAACCCCCTTCAGTCCCTCTTTACCTCTGCTTTTTCAAATTCTATAAAAATAGCTCCTCTGGATAGATTTTTGTTTATACTGTAAAAGGCAAATCTTAGAAAATTGTTGAGAATTTTAAATGGTGGGATATGTTATGGCATACTCTTAAATTCTGGTCTCTCCATTATTTATGTTTAATTGAAGAGATTTCATCTTCAGTCATTCTTTTTCAGGTTACTGAAAGTCTTCATAAGACGATTGTTAAGAGACGAATGTCGCATGTTAGTGGAGGAGGCTCCATAGACTTGTCTGACACAGATTCTCTTCAGGAATGGATCAACATGACAGGTTTTCTATGTGCCCTTGGCGGAGTGTGCCTACAGCATCGTAGCAATGCAGGATTAGCAACCTACAGTCCACCTATGGGCCCAGTCAATGAGCGTAAGGGCTCCATGATATCTATGGTATCCACTGAGGGAAATGCAGAGACTCCTGTTAGCAAATTCATAGATCGATTATTGACTCTGATGGTCTGTAACCATGAGAAAGTGGGACTTCAAATACGGACTAATATTAAAGATCTGGTGGGTTTGGAGTTGAGTCCAGCACTTTATCCAATGCTGTTTAACAAATTGAAGAATACCATCAGCAAGTTTTTTGATTCTCAAGGACAGGTAAAGTGTTGATATATTCTTTCACATTTGTGTCTTAATAAAAAGCATCCGTCTTGTCTTTCACATAGGTAATTGAAATGGGTTATCTGTTCGTGTTTTGTACAAAAAAACTGCAAACATTGTGATGGTGTTTGAGAGCATGCATCATATAATTATTGTATCTGATTCCAGGCTATATTTAGCATAAAATAATTAAAAACATTCTTGAATTCTTAGTAAACTCTCGGAGTACAGAACCTGTGAGAACGTTCTCAGAATCTTTAAGGTTGGTAGTGTTGACATATTTGATATTGACATATATTGGAATTCTTTTGACTAGGTGATACTAGAAAAATGTTTGTCCATTAGATTTTGAAATACTGCAGTATATTTGACGAAAACACCCTTTTTTTTTTTTTTTTTGTCCATAGAGTTAACACCAGAAACTTTCTTCCTATAGGTTTTGTTAACTGAGACCAACACACAATTTGTAGAACAAACCATTGCTATAATGAAGAATTTGCTTGACAATCATACAGAAGGGAGCTCAGAACATCTTGGACAAGCTAGTATTGAGACAATGATGCTAAATCTGGTTAGGTAAGAAACCTTGTTGACCTTCCTATACAAAGTAGTATGTTTAAGGAGCGAAGTAGACATTTTAGTTTCATATCTTGTCTGCTTCCATCCATGGAGAAAGAAGCTGATTATCTGATTCCCCTTCTTATTGTTCTGACAACTTCAGTAGTCACAGAGATCACTTACACCATAGCGTGAAGTAGACTTTTTTTTTCTTGTTTCAGAACCAATCATTCCATACCTCACCCCCTTTCCTGGAAGTATTCCTGGTTTCTTTTCTGTACAGTTCTATTAGTGGTTAGAAACCAGGTGAAGGGAAGGTTTCTGTTCAGTTTGATGGTAATAAAAAAAACTTTGTTGGCCAGAAGACATTTGGTACCAGTCTTCAGCTGATATAAGGTTTGGCTTGCTCACTTGGAAGAAACATTAGCCCAAACACTTGCTTAACCCATTATGCAAGTCTGTTGTGTCAGCCAGTGTATAGATTCTGACACGGAGCTGAAAAGATTTCAGATGTGTGGGCCTAATTTTGTACAGCATGAAGTATTTACTTTTTGCTTTTTATCTTCAGGTATGTGCGTGTGCTTGGAAATTTGGTACATGCAATTCAAATAAAAACTAAGCTCTGTCAGTTAGTAGAAGTAATGATGGAGAGAAGAGATGACCTTTCGTTTTGCCAAGAAATGAAATTTAGGTAAGAAAGCAATTTAGCCATGATAAAACATCTAGGGTAGTATAATATGGACAAGTGTAATTTTGGTTACGTGTTAAAAAAACAAACAAAAAAACCAACAACTTTTTCATGACTTTTTTTTTTTTACTTCTATCTTTGTCTTCAGGTTTAATAGTTTAGAATCTGGTGCTGCATTACAATTTTATTTTGACTATGGAGATACTAAATGTATGTAAAAAAAAAATTGTGTGATACAGACTGGGGTATTACTTAGTACAATAAAATTGATTCAGTTAATCTTCAGCATATGGTGGTTTAAATATGAATTTATAATAATTAAGATGGTGCGAACAGTAGTAGGTGTGTTTGGGGGTATGAGTTGTTAGAAAACAAATAGAAAAACAAAGCTAGCAATTCTATGTTTGTGTATATATATATTTCACAGGAACAAAATGGTGGAATATTTGACAGACTGGGTTATGGGAACATCTAATCAAGCAACAGATGAGGATGTAAAATGCTTGACAAGGTAAGAAAGGATACTATTAAACTGTTTCTAAAGTTGCTAACTGTGTTCCAGATGTCATTTGATACCAACAGATCAGTTGGATTGTGTGGAATTTCTGTAGTGGTAGTAATTTTAAGGAAAAGACAAAAACTGAAACTTAAATTTTTGTGAGCAGCAAGAGAATTATATTTAATGGATAGTCTTAACTAACATGGCTCTTGAGGGTTCTTTAAAAATGTACTGATTTTTATTTAATTCTTTTTAATACCGTTTCTGATTTAGCATTAAGATTGATTGTTTTATTTGCTAGAGCAATGTTTTCATATGATACATTATGAAGAATAAAATTGTCAAAGATTATAGTGTTGAATTTGTACTTAAATGTTTTTTAGTGACAAATTTGCTTTTTAGTTGTAGTCCTTTAATAATGTTGCTTGAAACTGTACCACAGAATCTGACTGCTATTTACCTGGTGGACAGAACTTAAAGGTAAAAAATAAAATTCTGGTAAAGATTTTTCATCTGCAGTTAGGTGCATAAGGCAAAGACACTTGGTAGTTGAAAGGAAAATTATCAAGTGGATGTAGAGACTAATCCTGCTGAACTGATTCACAGTTCCTTAAAAATATTTTTCAGAGATTTGGACCAAGCAAGTATGGAAGCAGTGGTATCTCTTCTTGCTGGGCTTCCATTACAGCCTGAAGAAGGAGATGGTGTTGAGTTGATGGAAGCCAAATCTCAGTTATTTCTTAAGTAAATAGTGACTTTTAACTATTTCTACTATACAGTGGCTCAGAGTAGATGCACCGTAGGACTTTTACTACAGACTGTTTTTTCTTCTAGCAGAACATTTTCATAATTATTAAATTTGGCTTTGTTTCCCCGTAACATAGATATATCCTTAACTCATGGGAGGGATTAGCTGGGTTTGAAATTATATTTTTATCCATGAAGTTTAAAATCTCTTTCAAGACAACTGTTTGTAAAGACACACCTGTGAAATTCACTTGCTTGGTTTGGGGAACTTTGTGTACAAGTTTTTAGGGCAGTGCCTTCCAGTTGTTAGAATATGTTCTTTGAAAGTTTATGCTACAGAAAAGATTATTTGGGGGATGTATGNTATGCAAATCTTTTCAGACTGTTGCCTTCTCAGTCTGTTTTAACTATCCAAGTCTATCTTTCTCTTTAGATATTTCACGCTGTTTATGAACCTTCTAAATGATTGTAGTGAAGTTGAAGATGAAAGTGCGCAAACAGGTGGCAGGAAACGTGGAATGTCTCGAAGACTAGCTTCACTGCGACACTGCACTGTTCTTGCTATGTCAAATTTACTCAATGCAAATGTGGACAGTGGTCTTATGCACTCAATAGGTAAATTGATTGGAGAAAACTGCATAAATGAATACATAATGAAGGCATTGGTATTTAATTTATTTTTACATTTTCCTTAGTAGTTCTGTGGGTTTTTTGTTTTTTCTAAAACAGGCTTGGGCTATCATAAAGACCTCCAAACAAGAGCTACATTTATGGAAGTCCTCACCAAAATTCTGCAGCAAGGAACAGAATTTGATACATTAGCAGAAACAGTGCTAGCAGATCGGTTTGAGAGATTGGTGGAGCTGGTTACAATGATGGGTGATCAGGGGGAGCTTCCTATTGCTATGGCTTTAGCCAATGTGGTGCCTTGTTCTCAGTGGGTAAGTTGATTCATGCATTTTATTTCCTACATTTTTTGAAAATAATAAGACTTGAAATAATTAGTGCAAACATTTTGGGGTGTAACAATAGCCTGCTGAAGAGAGATTAGATCTACCTTTCATAATAACTAGGCTTCCTTAGTATATTCTCAAAAAGTGTATTAAATCCAGTTCTAAGAAATCTTGATTTTAAACTGCAGTTTTATATTAAATTTCAGTTAATGTCTGGGAGTAATTCTATGTACAGTTATTACAACAAATTAATTTGTTTTGTTTGATGTTATTTATTACAGACTGTGTGTGCTGTAATGCAGACAAACAGAACTGTATTTGCTTCTCTAGATTTTAACGAGATGAATTGGTCTTTGTTATACAGCAGAATAACTGCTTATCTGTCTGGACTGACCATTACAAATTGCATGAGTGGTTATCATGAGAAAGATTTTAGACAAACAATAGCATAGGGAAGATTTAAAAAAGGTTGCATGCTTAATTTGATATTTACATGCAAGACTCCATAGCAAATTTTAAAGCATTAGTACAAGCTCTGACTCACTGCTCAGATGAACGTTTCCTTGCTTCTTTTAAGGATGAGCTAGCTCGTGTCCTGGTCACACTCTTTGATTCCCGGCACTTGCTCTACCAGCTACTTTGGAATATGTTTTCAAAGGAAGTTGAACTAGCAGATTCCATGCAGACACTCTTCCGCGGAAACAGCTTAGCTAGTAAAATAATGACTTTCTGTTTTAAGGTATGTTATCTAACCTTTCTCTCTGCTACAGATCACATCAATAACAGGAAAAGTTTAGTAATATAAAAATACAAAGCTACCAGTCTGTGGTGTTAAGCATTTGAGTAAATGAATTAGATGAAAATAGTACAGAGTCCCCTTTGGGACTTGTCTGTGAGAGCTAAGACTAACTTAAACCATCTCTAGAAAGTTTAGGGAGTTCTGCTTTTAATGTTTGATGAACTAATTCTTGTAGATCTCTTATGCTCAAGCCCAACTAAAAAATACAAATCCTCTTGGAACTAACCTTTTGCTAAGACTTCCTGACTCAACCAGTTAGGCTCAAGTTTGCAGTTAGTCCTCTTAAAAGTTTCCCAGGTAATGTTTCATCTTGCTTAGTCTGTGTATTCTGTATTGTGAAGAAAACTGATTGCAGTAACAAAAATGTTTGCAAGATCTGTATATTTAAACAGACAAATATTACTAGATATTTAGAAAACATTACTTGATAAAAACAGCTAAATATTTTTACAGATTTTAGTTACTTTGAAGTCTTGTCCTAACTAATCTTCAGTCATAGTAAAGCTCTTTAAACTTATGACTACCTTAGTTACATGAGTGTTTCTGGGACCTGTACCAGCTTGAAGACTGTTCCTAATGGTCTATGTAACAGGCAACTTAAAGATGGGGAGACAAATTCCAAGGTCTTTCATTTCAGTTTAAAATGTTCTGTAGTACTGTGCAAACAGAGATGGGGTGTTGAGTCGGTGTGGTATAAGAAAGATTCCCATCTGCTTATTGTGGTTATTAAAGTGACCTATAGTTTTCTCTAAATTAGAAATTAATTAAATTTTTTGTAGAAGTTGATCACAGTTGTGTTTCAGAAGTGAAACTTCTGGAACACCAGTTTTACAGAAATCTGGCTTATGCCAAAACAAATCAAGTGTTTTCAGGCTCTCATAAAACATACAGAATTTTGGAGTGTTCCTGTGGATTGCTATGTTAACCTGGCCACATATTCTGATTTTCTTTTTTCAACAGGTATACGGTGCTACGTATTTGCAGAAGCTTTTGGAACCTTTATTACGGACTGTGATCACATCCTCTGAATGGCAGCATGTTAGCTTTGAGGTGGATCCTACAAGGTTTGAGATTCAAGGAGGGGAACAAATGTATTTATTTATAAACTTGTCTCCCAGTCATCGCGATTCCCTTTTCCTTGTTGTAAATATTTTTCTCATACTTTCATACTTTTCCGCTCCTCGCTTCACCAGAGATGTTCATTGCATCTACAGTCCTTATACCCAGGGAAATTGTACAGAGCTGTCCAACACAGTGAGATGAGTTCCTACTGCATGTCCTCTAAGCCCTGAGAGAGTAAGGAAGACAGAGAGCCCTTACAAAACCTCTTCTCCTACTTGCTACTTTGTACTTTTACATAGGCCACAAATGCAGGGTTTTCCAGTAGTACCAGAAGGCATCTGCTTTAGGTCATTGAATTAGTTACAGAAGCAAGATGGAATGCATGCATGTTGTGTGTAATTTTTTTGCTTTAATTTCTCTTCAAGACTTGGATTTAGTAGCTGTTCTGTTGTTTTGAATTCTCTTTAACTCTTTGAAAACTTTCAGAATTCTTCTTTTAAGTAGCTTGCCAAAAGATAGGCTTTCTTTTTAATAGTTTAGCTCTCAAACATCTGTGTCTATCTCAGAAACTGCTTTCAGAGAAACCGTCATCAAACTGATAGTGCAGGACTCTTGGAATTATGAATGCTTGTCTTTGTATGGAATGATGGGAGAGAATCCAACTTAGAGCTATCTGTTTATTACCAAATTTTAAATGACCTTGTATTTGTAACTTAAGTAGTTTAAAATATTGATGGAATCTTTTGTGTGAAAAATTGTAAATATTTCTGTAAGATTTTTATTTATCCTGTGGAATAACGTTACTACTGAAAATATAGTAGAGACAGTATGATTTATTTGATTGCTGGTCATACATTTATGGGTCTGTTTCAGATTGGAGCCTACAGAAAGCCTTGAAGAGAACCAGCGGAGTCTCTTGCAAATGACAGAAAAATTTTTTCATGCAATCATTAATTCTTCTTCAGAGTTCCCACCACAACTTCGCAGTGTGTGCCATTGTTTGTACCAGGTATGCCTGCAATGGTTGCCTGCCCTTAAACTTTGGGGTTTGCTTTTGCAATTCTAGCAGTTTGCAGCTTGGTCTAGTAATGAGTGCATAGTGGGCATTTCTTAAAGACTGTTTTCAGAAGTTTGTTAAATAACAGGGATCTAAGCTTAAGGACTAAATGGTGTTTTAGCACTTGGGTCGGCAGTTAGGAGGTGACTAAAATGTTATTTTTTGGGGAATTGAATCACAGCTAAGAACTCAGACCTAATAATCCCAGTGCTTTAGCATCTCAGGGGAGACTGTAGATTGACTATGGAGGTTAGAGTCGCAACCCCGTTAGAGTCACTTTCATCACTTTATCATACAGGCCCTCTACATGGAAGGCAGCAAAAAGGAAAAAGAAAATCTGCTGGGTTCACAGAATGCAAAAACGTGTTTTGGATATAGAAGCATTGTACTTGTGTACTTCTTATTTCTGATTTAATTGTTCCTGTATGAAGTTAATTTATTAACTTCAGGTATGGTTCAGGTTAACTTCAGGTTAATTTATTAACTTCATACCTTTGATAAACATCAACTTTATGAATAAAATAGCTACTTGTGCAGTTACTGGTTTTAAGTAGCTGTTCTCTGCATAAAAATAGAGGCAATTTCTTCGCGAGTATTTCTCTGCAGTAAATTTTTCCAGAAATTGTCTATGAAAACTATTAGTCACATCACTGTTCCAGGAATATTATTTAGTCTTCCAGTACAGGTGGAGACAATCTTACACTTTACTTGACAGAAAAACAGATTAAAAAGGGTGTAAGATGCTTGAAAAGAAAACAACAACAAAACTGTATGGTTTTCCGTGGGACCAAACTAGTTACAAGTCCGAAATTTTAGAAAGTATGAATTGAAGCTGAGAATAGTGGAAGGGAATACATATCTGAAATGTTTTTGGCTATATCTGCTAGAGAATTGTTTGTAGTTATACATGCTTCCTTAAATAAGATCTTTACAGGTGAAATCAAGACACTGCATCATTCAGGCTTTATTCTGATCACACTCAGTGTCATGTCTCTCAATAATTAAGTTTTGAAAGCAGGAGTCTCTAGGTTGCTGTGGACAACTGTAAGCAAAGCCATTAACTTTTACTGGGAATAATATCCACTGGGATATGATCTGATAAATACCATTAGCCTTACAACTGGGATGCTGCAGATGCTCTGTACTTTTGAGGATGATTAGGTATAGATGAAATTGTTATATTTGAGAGGTAGAATTATAACTGGAATACCTTTTGGTCTATAAAGTAAAATATCTTTCTACTGATATGGGCAACACATTCTCCTGGAGGTGCTGTAGGGCTGCCTGTCACCTGTCAGATGCCTGGAGGATATTATATATAAAGGGCTGCTGTACTTTGATTAAGTGGGTGACCAGGCATTTTGTAAACACACGGTATTGAGAACTTAAGCAGGTAAACAGGAGGAAGAGAACCTGGAAGAGACAAAGGCAGATATATTTATGGAGTTCTTTTCGTGAGGCAAATTGCAAAGATCGAGTTCTTGACTTGTGGCTAAAGCTTTTTTTTGCTGTCACACAAACTTTGGAAAAGAAAGTTACCGAGCTGGGACTGCCCCCTTCTTGCGTGTTTCTGGTACCATTTGTAAATGATGCTCAAAGAGAGGAAACCTTCCAGGGCAGTGCCCTGTCCTCTGCAGAGTAACTTCTAGTGTGGTGGTCCCTCCTGGCACCTCCTGTTCACGTACCTGTGCTCCCTGGCCTCCGTACCTCACCTCCTCGGCTCACTCCTGTTTCTGGCACTCTCAGTAGCAGCCTATGAGGAGTTTTCTGAATCCAGTGTGCTCGTGTATCTCTTGTATTTTTCTTTTTATGTGCTTCTGATGGATTTAGCTGCTGCTAAATATTCCAGTAGGGGATACACCAGCTGCTCGCAGGACCTGTAGGAAATGCAGTTTCCAGTCCTGTTGGAGAACGCTGTCATGGAAGAGCTGTGCATAGCAGAGCTTGTGAGCTGTGGTCTCTACGTGTTCAGGAAGAGCCATTGTTGGCCTTTCTACCATGGAGTCCGTGTCTCGGGTCTGACGTAGAGCAAGGAAAACAGATTTTCTGAGCCGTGCTTGGGAGGAGGGCACGCAAAGGTGTTATCATCAACCTTAGCTGCATGTGGGAGATCACTGTGGAAAGGGAAAGCATTCTTGTCTTAGAGAAACAAAACATTGAACTAATTATGTGTTAATATGAAAAAATTCTGTACAGTGTTAATAATTAACACTGTTAATGTTTTAACAGCTATTAATAATTTTTGTAGTGAATACTGTATTAATAAATGCAACTGCTGTGATTCTCAGAACTTGGAAGTGAAAACCAGTGAATTGTGTTGTGACTGTTGTGGATCTTGGGTTGTTACTGTCGGCTCTTGGAAGGAACTAGGCGTGCAGGTGCTGTGCTTTTGTTTCTGCTGTACCAGGTTGTGGAAATGGCTTCTCAAGTCATCTAGTTCTCTTTCTGACTGTGGTTATAGTAGGCTGTATCCAGGTTGTGGGTTTTTTGTTTTGTTTTGTGTGTGTTAAATCAGGAAAGGAGGGGGCAAGTTGGTTTTCCTTCAAGTTCAGATGGTCAGTCTCGCAGACATTGACTAGAAGTGAATGTGTTGTTGAAAATGCCATGCACGCTTGATTGTTGCTTCCATTATTTGGTGGTGTTTTGTTCCGCATGTTTTCCTAGAATTGCTTTTATGTGCTGTTGCTAGGGTGCATCATACTTTGACCCATTTCGGTGATACTTCACTAAAAATTATTTGTATGCAATTGACATGAACTGGAATTACTGGAACATACTCAGGAATGAGGTGTTTCCAAAGATTCTGTGGGAGCATATGAACTCTGTTGTTTTTATTTTTGCCTTTACATTGTTTCAGTAAAAGAGGTAATTTGTTCCTGAAACCAGATGATTACTGGGCTTTTCCAAATACACAGAAAGAATTGGCTGATACTTAGCTTCAGTGTTTACTACTTTAACTGATTCTAGTACTGTGTGTATTTGTGGACAAATGTTTTCCTCATCACAGCTAGTTTAATAATTCATTCCGTACTTTCAAATGCCAGAGTTTTGAACAGTCTGGCAAAGATTGCCTTTATCTCAAAGAAAGTACAGTTACAACTTTTTTGTGCATAATCTATTTTTATCATAAAAAACAAATAGTGTTTTTATAAGGTAATTGCATTTTTATAAGGTAAAAGCATTCCATCCCAAGCAATCATGTAATAATAAATGAGACTGAGTTTTGCAGTGTCTTTTTATGCTTAGAGGTGGAATTTTAAAGTAAACGTCCATGCAAAAAATACTCACCGGGTGTGTTCTATAAACGGTTTGTAACTAGTTTTATTTAATGTAGCAACATTATAGAAACAGAGATGCTGTATTTAGTTGGATATTGGGGTCTACATTGGCAGGTGTTTCTTTTACCAGAACAGAGTCCTGTTAAGTATTTTCATCTGGACATGTCATATAACTAAGTTTTTAGTTCTTCGGTAATTGTGACAGATTCACCCTTGCTTGTTTTCAGGTGATGTATGTTCAGGAGTGTTATGTGGTCAAGAACAAGCCTGATTAAAATACCTCATACAAAGAACTTGTGATGACTATTTCATAAAAACACACAAACACATGATTTTTCTTAATAAAGAGGGATGGAAATTTTACTTCCTTTAAATGTAGTAACCTGATGAATAGAGTACAGATAAGACTGCTGCCAAAGTTAACTCTTGTTTCTTTCGAGAAGTTCTACAAAGTCATAAGTTTGGTAGAGGCACCGTCTGTTAGATATTAAAAGCTGTTGAATAAATTTAAGCTGTTTAAATTTAACTTGGTTAGTGGAACGGCTTTCACTGATGTGCTTTTTACTGTCACATTTTTCAGTTGTAGGAATTCTTTTCCAGTTCTTTTCTTCTGTGATACTCTAAAGATTATAGGAACTGTTGGTGTGTGCTCATTCTCAAACAGCTAAATATTGCTAGCTTTCTACTGATAGAACTCCAAGCATCACTTACTATAGGGCTTTTCAGGGATGCTAGTTTGCTGTTACAGCTGATATGAAAGACATAGGATTGAGCTCCAAGAGCAAAATTCCCCTCTTTGCAGGGGAGCAGTACATCAGGCTGATGTACTATATCTTTGCTCAAATCCTGATGTAAAATATAAAGAATGCGATGCTTTGTGGTGGGTCCCTTTGCCTTGAAATGAACATAATCAAGTCAGATATCTTGATTTGGAAATCTGTAATAAATTAGATGTAGACCTGCTGGCTTTTTTTTTCCTCCATTTTCCACAGAAGTGTTTTATGTTAGTGTTTAGCTATCAAAGTAGTAATAACCATGATGAATCACAGATCTAACTAAATTGAAGGACACACAGAGAAACATTGGGAAGATTTAAACCTCTAAATTTATTTTAAAAGTAATGTGTATTTCAAAGGTATAACACTTTACTATTAAAATTATTTGGGGATGGTGAAATATATCTGAAAGCTGAATATGCGATTTAATGCCCAGTATTGTATATCATGAGCACCTTAATGTGGATTGACTTTTAATCTAGCCAGAAATAGTAGAAATGATTGAAACGCAACATTTGCTTGTTTTCTATTTAGTGCCTTGTAAATAAAATGTAATAAAAGAAAATGTGGAATAGAACCTCCATCATCAGTCTTTGATTTATATATTTCATTTTCTGTTGGTTATGTTTGTTACATTTTACTGTGTAATTTTTGTACAAGTCAACATTGGTTTTTTTGTTGCTGTATGTAGTTGGTGCTGTGACTTGTTTGTGCTCATCTCTGTTCTGTAGGCAACTTGCCACTCTCTACTGAATAAAGCTACCGTAAAAGAAAAAAAGGAAAACAAAAAATCAGTAAGTTTGGAGACCTTTTTACTAGCCATTTCTTTCAAACCACGACACAAATCTTTTGCTGTTTATTCAAAACATCTTCACTTCAGTCTATCTGAACTCACTGTAAAATCATTCTACTAATTCTGGCACAAAATAGCTTTCATTTCAATTAACCCTGGAATTAAGTTATATTTAAAATATTCTCTGTGTGCCTATCTGAGTAAACAAAAAGACATTTTTAACATTACTGCTTCATATTTAATATACTGATTCCTCTACCCTTACGACCATCTTCAAATTAAAAAAAAAAAAGTGGAGAAGGAAAATGTTTACTTTGGTTTGGGGGAAAATTTGAGTCTGTTTAGTTTTTTAATACTTTGGTAGATAATGTGACTTCAGCTTGCATCCTGGGAGAAAAACAATTAACGCATTGGTTGCTGAAAAGAAAAAAGGCTCCTGTGACTTATTTCTGATATATTTTCTTTTGTTTGCCCTGCGACTAAGGAATAAAATTTAGCATTTCTATTTACTCAGAGAAGACGAGCAGATTTTCCATTTTAACTTACTATGTTAAAGAAGAGTTTAGATGTATACATTGTGATAGAGCAGTGTCATTATATGCTAAGGCTTACCTTTTTCTTTGACAGTGACCTCAAAATATAATGTATGAATAAAACAGGCAGAATGGAAATTTAGACATTTATTAAATGCTCCCTTATTTTTTTGCTATAACTGAGCAGAATAGTAACATGTTGAAATGCAAAATCTATGTGACAAACTATTATCTTACAAGAAAATATTATCAGTAATTGCATCACAAGATAACTTGAATGAAGTTGCTGCCGGACCATAATGATTCTTTATATGTACATTCTAATGGCGTCATCTGTTTTAAGAAGCATGATTTGAGATTGCACTAGTTATGTTTTGAAGTAGTATAGTAAGCTGGGGATTATGTTTTATTTCAACAGTTTAACTTCATATATGAAACTTGCTAGTTTTATTCTGTGAAATGGTAGAATCTGGCATTACGTTTAGTTGATACTTGTACAAAAATATACATATAGATATTGAATCGTTATAAGACACTGGCCATTTGGCTCTGGATTATTCTATCTGTCTTTGGTAGATCTGTTGAGATACGATAGATCTGGAGAGTATTTCTACAAATATCTCCTTCCATCAAATTTAGATTACTCCTGAAATTTTAAGCCTCATAAGTCACATTGATGGAGAGGACCTTGAGAGTAATAGTGAAATATTTATGCAAATAAAAGACCTGAGAATTTAAAAATAATTATCCATGTTTGATTGTGCACACCTGAATGTGAACATACAACATTTGTCCACTTTACTCTCAGTGGCTGGAATTAAGTTGTCAGTAACTTTGAAGTTTACTTTCTCAGCTTTGTGCAATAGGAAGAATTTCACCCCAGCAAGAAAGTTTGTATAAAAGCTGAAGTAAACCTAGCCAGTGTCTGGATAGCCCCCTCACCCTTTACTCTTCTTTCCTTCTCTTTCTTGATTGTCTTACGATGGCAAGACCTATCAAGGCAAGAGAATCCTACTCAAATCTATTGAACTTGATTGCTATGGAAAGAATATGTAAAGTTGGACTGCCATACAAGACATTTCTCAGATTGCTTTCCCTTTTCTTTAATGCAAATATATTGTTTATAATTCTCAACTTCATAGGTTGTTAGTCAGCGATTTCCTCAGAACAGCATTGGAGCAGTTGGAAGTGCTATGTTCCTACGGTTCATCAATCCTGCGATTGTCTCCCCTTACGAGGCAGGGATTTTAGATAAAAAGCCTCCACCAAGAATTGAAAGGGGATTGAAACTGATGTCAAAGGTGAATCAGTGTATATTTTTATTTGGCCATGTTGCATGTTCTGCCTGAAATAATTTTGTTCTTCGATTGACTAGTATGAGAAAATTTAGTTAAAACTTTTTAGTTTTGTGTAGCAAAGATCATGCTTATTTAAACTGCAGCTTCCATGCTATGTTTAGTGATCATAGCGTTATTTAAAAACAAAGAAACCAACATAACTTCAACAACAGTGAGAATGTGTTGATGTTAATCAGGCTTATACAAGTTCTAAAGAAGTGATTTTTTCCTACCTTTAATCTCAAGACTGGTATTTTTATTTAAAAAAAAAAAAAAAAAAAAAAAAGCTTAATGGTTCTGTACAACTTCTGTGCCCTTGTGTATATTATCCATTTTTAATGTTGAGAAATGATGATTTTCTTTAAATAAGCATATGCTATTGCCTTTACAGCTGTTTTTGTGATTTACAGAAAAAATACCAACCCTTTAAATCATACTTTTGAAAGATGATTTCTTTTCCTGG
This sequence comes from Anseranas semipalmata, assembly GCA_013399115.1. NCBI lineage: Eukaryota > Metazoa > Chordata > Aves > Anseriformes > Anseranatidae > Anseranas > Anseranas semipalmata. The sequence goes on from VXAA01002488.1 coordinate 364,221, forward strand.
TTTAAACCCAAGTAAAGCTCATACGTGAAGTCTTTTTCTAGTATTTAAAGTTATGTAAAAGAAAATACTTTGCATTAGTTGGCTTGTGTGGCTTGTTTTTTTGTTTTGAGATTTCACAACAAGTTAAAATGGGTATTTCTGACAGTGAAGTTATACTGACAATCATAACGGTTAAGACATTAAACCTTTATGTGCCTTTACCATGTTTTTGTTATTTAGATACTTCAGAGTATTGCCAACCACGTCCTGTTTACAAAAGAAGAACATATGCGGCCTTTTAATGACTTTGTAAAAAGCAATTTTGATGCGGCACGAAGGTAGGCCCTTTGGAAACTTTTGCAAATAATCTTTGTCGTGTAAACTGTAAGCGGAGATGTGTTCTTACAGCCTTTTAACTTGCATTGAGTCTACATGGCAGATTTCCCTTACACGATTATGGCAATCACTGGTTTTCAACTCTAGGTTTTTCCTTGATATTGCATCTGATTGCCCAGCTAGCGACACTGTCAATCACAGCCTGTCTTTCATCAGTGATGGCAATGTACTTGCTTTGCACCGGTTGCTATGGAACAATCAGGAGAAAATTGGCCAGTACCTTTCCAGCAACAGGTAGGACTTCAGAAATAATACGAAGGGAGCTGCTGATGGGGAATGAATATTTTGAATTATATTCAAATACTTTTGTTGTTACTACTGAGAAGAGTATCATGGCTGTAAATCTTACCTTTGGATACTTCTTTGTCTCACTGGTAACCCATTATTGGGAACATGTCTAAGATCTTTGTTGCCCTCGTTGCTGCCAACCTTCTGTGCGAGTGTATAGTTGTCTGTCAATGTCTGCCATATCTTTTGTAAAAATTGTTATGTGTAACACATTTTTCCCATTTCTTCACTGAACGCAATTTATTTTTATTTTAAAAAAGGAAATCTAACCTCTATAAGGTAAGGAAAGGATACTGGGCAAAAAAATAACAGGAACTGCTGAATAAAGAAAGACTTCTCTTTTAAGTAATATGCTGTTTCTAGGGACCACAAGGCTGTTGGAAGACGACCTTTTGACAAAATGGCTACTCTTCTTGCCTATCTGGGTCCGCCTGAGCACAAACCTGTGGCAGATACACATTGGTCCAGTTTAAATCTCACTAGTTCCAAATTTGAAGAATTTATGACAAGGTAATGAGGTTACTGTGGAAGGGAAGCTCATTGTGGGTTTTCAGACTTCAGCATGTAGGGTAGTATAAGTAGTTACTAAGACTTCAGCTTTCATTTTGAAGGAGAGTTTAAAAGGCTGGCTCTACACACACCTGTTGTGTTTGTGAGTAGAAGATTTTAATTTCAATAATTAAATTGAGAACCTCAGAAAGCAGTAGCTTTTGTGCTTTAACAAAGGTTTGAGATTTTATGAACTTAATACTTCTCTTTAAAGATGCAAATAAATAGGGTTTGGGTTTTTTGTTTTTATAAGGCAGTTGTGAAAAGCTGATGTCATGTACTGCTTTTTAGGCATCAGGTACATGAAAAAGAAGAGTTCAAAGCACTGAAAACGTTAAATATTTTCTATCAAGCTGGGACATCAAAAGCTGGCAATCCTGTTTTCTACTACATTGCTCGGCGGTAAGGAATCTTTCACCTTCCCTGTCTAAAATAAACATGTAAAATCTAAAGTATAAAGTGTATATACGAAAGGGATGCAAACAAGACTCTGAAAGTAGCTTATTTGCCAAAGTTTGGAGACAGTAATTTTGAATTGTGATCAGAACTAAATCAGAAATGTCATAGTTTTTCTACCCAGGAATATGTGAGTACGTGTAGAAATATACCTGAAACTTTAAATAAATTTTATTTATTTTTCACTGTTAGAGGTAAACTACATCTACATGACATTGTTAACCCTTTATCAGTGATTTTAGCATCTTCATATTATGAAGTCTAAAATGAATAACAAACTAAAATACATGATAAAATTCCTCAAAGAAGTCCCCATATCCCATTTTAAAGAGTAATACAAGTATTTAGAAGTTTTATATATAGTAAATGCCACAGTGTTGCTTCACTTTGACCAATATGTTCTAAGTGAAAAATAATTCCATGTTTTTAGAAATGACTGAAGTCTGTGGGAATTTCACTGGACTGATAGGAAAAGCAGATGTTTAAGTGTGAACTTTTCAAAAGACTGTGTTTTTCCAATGTGGCAAAATTTTGAAAGTTCTAAGTCTTCCCTACCCTCGAAGATAGCTATTCATTACAAGTGACATATGCTGCAGTACTGAAGAATTTGGGAAGAGCACCCCAAGATTAGTATTAGTCAGTTTACAGTCAGTAAGTCACAATTCTCAGGCTTATTAAGAAAAGAAGAATCATTGTGCTCACAACGAAATGATAGGTGCAATCAGAACAGGATTATAAAAACAAGATTATAGCTGTTGTACCTTTTCTCTGAGCTGTGTTGGTGGTGCCTTTGCTTCCAGTACCAGTGCCTGTTGAGGTGCGGGCTGGCAGCAGCAGGACCGCTGGTTTTGGCACCAGCAGGGTGTTGCTGCCAAGGTCTGTGGAGTTCTCACTGGTGCCAGCTGGGGTGCTGAGTCCTCGTGTCAATGTGGTGCTTAGTGATGCTAGCAGGTCTTGTATGGATGTTGGGCTTCGCGATCGGATTGTTGCCATTGCTTTTTGTGCCAGAGGGGCTCTTGGTTTTGCTTCTGCTGCTATTTGCCAATGTATTTTTTGATGGTGCTGCTGGTGGTTAGCTGAATTCGTGCTGGTGGAGCTGCCTGTGGCACTAGTGCTGGTGTAGAGTTCACGTGGTGCTTGCTGATGTGGTGCTTGTTTGGGCTGCCAGTGGGGTGGCTGCTGCACCAGTGGGGTGCTTGCTCACAGGACCCTTGCTGATGGTGTGCTTATTTCTGGCATGGTTAGGAATGGTTGTGTCCCTGGGGGGCATGAGCCGCTTGCTGAGGTACGGCTGGGAGGACAGCTTTCGACGGTGGTGCCAGTGCTGCTGTCCTTGTGCGCTCCTTGCTGGGAGTAGCTCTGCTGCTGGCGGTGGCAGTTTCACTGATGGTGCTGCTTACAGTAAAAAGTATTGTCATAAGCTGAGGAGACGTCCTCAGTGGTGAACTTTCTGCAGACCCTTTGAGTTCACGTAAGAACATGAGAACAAGCAGAGGAAAGCATTTCTTAAGCAAGATATTCTGTTTGTATTGAACAATTTATGTAAATAGTCAATCCATACTTGCAAATAAGGCATTCTTCAAATTTACTTATCTCTAGTGAAAATGTTACCCAACATGAATTTAAGATTTTTTTTCCAATTAACTAAAATTTTAAATCCCTACTCTTATTCATTCTCATAAGTTTTTGTTGCATTCAGTAGTACTTTTTACTGTGTGTTGTAGATTGACCTACAAACTTACTTCCCCAGGAAAGTCTGTGCTCTGTTATACCATGTGACTTTTGTTGTTTCCCTTCAGAAATTTTCAAATTTTCAAGGAGGGAACAACTTTAAGAATTGGAAAATTTTATTGTTTTACTACTTGATAATAACCATACCTTATTCCAAATTTAGGTTGAAGGCCAAAATAAACAGCAAGCTTTGAAGAACTTTTCTGAATATAACCTCTAACTTTACAGTTGTATTCTGCTGCTTAAATATGGATTCCTAGCCAGAATGCAATTAGAGATCCAGCAAATGAGTATATCTGTTCACATTTTCTTATGTTTTTGATTTTCAGAGCAACAAACAAACAAAACTTCTGTTCAGTATCAAAGTGGAAGGTAAAATAAATCTCAAAACTGTTTCCTTTTTCTGGAATTTTGTGCAGTCATGCCAAAGGGTTTTTTCATGCTTTAAAAAAAAACAAAAAATAAACAAAACAAAAAACAAAACAACAACAAAAAAAACCACTTGCTGTCAAGCTGGTAATGTAAGGAGGAAATGCTTACATTCCATTAAATTTGTTGCTGTGAAAGTTCTCAAATACTTGCTTTGCTGCTAGCTTTTAGAGAGACTTCGTGTAAGGCAGTCCAAAGGTGGAATTAAAAATAAAGTGTAACATGGCTTGTCCATTTGGAAATAACATTCTTAGGAGTGAGAGGAAAGTGCCTGTGCTTTCTGTTAGTTCTATACTTAATGAATCTGTAAGCTTATGCTAACAAAGGAATACTAAACACAAAGAAACTCTTAAAAATAATACTCTTAAAAAATACTCAAATTTTGTTTTCTTAACCACTTCTATCTGAACCTTTTTCCAATTTATAGCTCTGAATTAGTATATGAGAAAATACTTATATAAGCAAGCCTTTAGCTTTCTCTTCCTTTTACTTGGGAAATAACTTGAGAAATTGCTTTCCTTTAACTTGACCCCTCTTCTGCACTTTCAACACCCTTGACTCTTTGGATGGAGTGGAAGAAAACAAGATGAGTAGTGCCACTTACCTTTTGTCCCAGTTCTCTGTCTTTAAAAGCTGTTCCCTACTTCTGTCCTCTTTAACGTCTTTGAGTCACCTTCGGACCTATTGTGTTGGCTGAAGTGGGTCTTTACGAAATCTTGTATGAAACTTTAGTTTGCAGTATAAATGGCCGTAACAGTTTCTAACAGTAATTAACTTGTATTAAATTAGATTATCTAAATACCTTCCACATTTTACAACAGTGGATAAGAAGAGGGATAGTCTATGGAAATTTTCCTTTTGCAACAACAGTGACAGTTGTTGAAACCAAAACAAGATCATTGTGTGTTCAGAGAAATATGTATCTGCATATCTAACATTAGTTTTCAGAAAATATTGAACAGCATATTACTTGTAGGATGACTTTACTGGGATGTCTGAATGCTCCATGTTGTTCTGCACTAGCAGCAGATTTATTGAACCTTAAGTTTGAGCATTGCATTTATGCTAAGCAGTAGAAAAAACATTAGTGATGCCCTAAAGGTTCAGCTGGGATACAGAGTTGGCAGTAAAGTGAATGTATCCAGTGCCAAGACTAACTAATTCACCTATTTTGAAGTATTCATGTGTCTGCAAATTCATTTTTTTCCTAAAGATTCCTGAAACTAAATCTGCACACGAAGTTACAAAAGTTCAGCTAAGGACCCATTTTTAAATGTTCCGTTGTGTAGGTGACTAACTCATTGTGAACACTTAAAATTACATATCCTTGGATTACAAATTTTGCTAAAGTTGATTTCTTCATAGGCTTAAGAAGGCATATGGTACTCATGGACAGCATGTATCAGCTTAAATAACTGTGTTTTAAAAAGCACGTTGGTTGTTTTAGACAACATAACTAACTTCATACAGTTGAATGTCAGCAGAATTTTAAAGAATATATAACATACTATGTTCAGACTCCTTCTAAACTAGTTGTGCTGCTGTCAATAGAAAAAACGAATCGTGAAAATACAGGAATAAAAATGGATGTTTGGAAACTCAGATTTTTTCCCAGTTGTTGTGTTTCTTCACTGTTGTAATTGAATAAGCTTGAAAAATTGTCATCCTTCTACTGCAAGTTAGAAGGATCAGCTGGAGTCATTTCATCTCTCCACTCCCACCTGCATTTCTGTTCCTTCCCTCAAATCTCTTGAAGTAATTTCAGAAACTATTTCTCTGAGACTCATGCAAATATGCACCATAAAAAAAAATACTTCCTTTTTAGGATAGAAAAAAGTAGAATATATACTTTCAGGAAAACTTCAGTTTTGCAAGATGCCCAGTCCTTTTGTAAGAAAAATGGGGTGGGGGGCAGAGGGAACAGGTTCCCCATTTCTTTCATAAGTTACATTGAATATATGACAACAAAAATATTAATATACCTCCTTTTTATTTGAATAAATATACTTTCTGCAGACATATTTAAAACTGCTGTTGTATCCTTGCATGGCTGATTGTAGTATGAGTGAGCCTGTTTAAATGAGATTTCTTCTACCTTTCTTCAGGTGAGACGCATAGTGGACGCAAGTAGGTATTTGAAGGGAACTCAGAATACTTGATAGCTTGATTTGGAGTAGGAGGATTGTATTTCAGTGTCTGCTTCAATAAGTGTGGTATTTTTTGCATGCTCAACAGAAGGTCTGAGTTGGAGTTTAATGAGAAAGGGAATGCTGACTAGTTCTCTTCAGAAGTAAACTGCTGTTTTTCATTCTACTCTGGGTTGTTTTTCTTTGCAAGTGTGTATATACAACAGCATTAAGAAGCCTTATGGAAAGGATTATTTAAAGCATCTGAGCTAAACTTTGTTCATGTGCCTTAGACAAAAAGCATTCAGCATATAGTGTCATTGTTCCTGTAAGGATTATTTTACTGTATTAAAAAAACAAAAACAAAAACAAAAAAAGCAAAGGATTGAGGGGGCCAATACAATCATGCAGGCACACACGTCTCCTGCTTGGTGTACAGCTAATAGGACATGAACCTGCAGCTAATAGGACAGAAAAGATTACACAGAATATTTTCCTCTTTTTTTTTTT
>VXAA01002488.1:370696-386235 GCA_013399115.1 Anseranas semipalmata
AAGGTAAGGTCCCTGGTGTTTATGCCTGTGTCATATACAAAGTTAGAATAGTGTTTGTAAATTCTCTTCAAAATTTCTCTTTTTGCTTGCCACGTTTTTCTCCTCCAGTTTTTCCATTGAATGCAGTCTTATTTCGTGTCAAGTGAAATAAAATGCCTGCATTGTTATCCTGTCCTGTTCAGGCGATAAATTAGGTATACATATGCCAAGAATAGTGATAACCCATCTTCACAAACTTTACTCCGTCTGGCAGTGATCCAGGGCATACTTATCTATTCTGAGAAGACATGACCTGCAGTGTGGTTTTTTTTTTATTTGCAGAGCAAGAAGTGGTTTTCGTCTGTAAGAAAGAATTTCTGGAAATAACTTGGTACAAAAGCATGCAACACATGCTTGCTAGGTGTAAAGCCCTACTACCTTTCCTTTAAAAGCAGAAAAATAAAATTATCCGCAGCTGGCTAACTTAATAGCAATGTTGGGTCTCTAAGGAAGCTAACAGGCACGGTGGTTATGGCTTCATGAGTTCATGTGGAAGTGATTTTAGCAAAACTAAGTTGGTGTTCCAATGCTACAAACTACTTCAATATTTGGAGCTGAGACCTACAAACTGTTCATATGAATCCCTCATAAATGGAGGTGACCTGGTGGCTATTTTGTGCTTATTTCAGTATTTGAAACCTTGACATTTTACTGTTAGCTGGTCCAAGGTGCAGTGATTTTGAAGTGTGTTGTTAGGATGTTGGTGAGTATAAAGGAAAGTAAGTATTGGTGCATGCTTTTACAGGCATTTGGAGAGGTATTATCTCTATATAAAAATCCTGTCCCTTCAGCACTGCAATGTCCACGTCTCAGCTTCTGTGTAGCAGAGTATACGAAAATAAGGCAGAAGAGAGCTTAAGTCTTCAGTTATTCAAAAATTCTTTCTTGTTTGCTCAGGTTGAGATGGGTTAATATATAATGTATGTGTAAGATACCTATAAATATTTCTTGGGTCTACATACAGCTAGAGAAATATATAGTTCTTGCATAATCAAACACCGATTTCTGCAGAAAGGCTGGGGAATCGATCAACCGCTCCTCTGGTGTTGGTTGTACATGTCCAAGAATCCAAGAACGAAGCTGGCAGACATTTACAAAAATGCATAATCTGATATTAAAATGGGCTTACAGTATCATTCACTTCTCAGTATATGTACCATTTGCCACTTGTTGTGAGTGAAGCATGCGCTCAGCTAGAAGAACTAACCTCAATTAGGAAGATGTGTGAAAATGAGCAGGAATAAGTATTACCTTTTTGCAGGAAGCGTTTCAGTTTAAGGTTGGGGGTTTTATTCGGTGATCTCTCTGGCTGGCTTTGGACGGTGTTATCATTGCTTAAGTGGAGAACAGTGACCTGCTGGAAGTTGGCGCTCTGCAGCCCCTGCTGCGTCAGCGGGAGCGCAGGGACCGCGAGGGCTCTCCGGTGGGCACAGGCTGCGTCGTCATCGGGCACGTCCCTGGGCCGCGATGCGCACTGGGGCACCGCAGCAGTGTGGGACCGTCAGGTGTACAGGAAGACAGTGCTCTTCATCCCAGCGCTGGGTTGCCTCCCAGTAACTACCTGATGTAGCCAGCCTTATTTGCTAGGGGGCTGAATTCTGCAGCGGAGCTAATCGAGTGCAGGTGAATCTCCTTTGCCTAACTATGCATAAGGGCTACTGATGATAACTGTGAGATTTTATGGCTGGTATCTTCATGCCATTTACTAGCAAATCATTCAGCTTCTGATTGTTTTGTTTTCTGAGAAAATACATGATCTTTAGCATCATTAAATACAGGCTGTGATTTGGATAGCTGAAACTCCATGGAAAAAGGTGCCAACTCGGTGCGCGAATGCTTGTGCACAGGTGTGTGAGTAAACCTTCAAAAGTCTGGGCAAGTTGGTGGTGGGCCAGAATAAGGCTAGTGTATAAATATTAAAGCAGGATGCCACTTGTTTGTGTCAGTTGCTACTGTATGCTGCTGTGTGACTGCAGTATCATAGTGTTGTTCTGTCACGAAGGTGTGTTGAAATTTGGCTATGAAACATGTCCACAAGAGAATTTGCCTGTTCAGAAAATAAATATATTTTTAAGTTAATTAAATTAAGTGAAATTAATTGTCTGCTGTTGAATTGTGCCCTTGGGGTGAAAAGAGGCTATAAATATGAATGAGCTCCAAAATGGCCTCTGATCTCCTGCAGCTTTCTGCTGTTCTTCACTCTTACAAGAATGGAGGTTGTTTCCCTAGTTTTGCGATACTGAACTCTACTTAAATTCTGAAGTTTTAATCATTGCAAGTTACATGGCATGACAGTCTGAAAGGTTGCCTTAAATAAAATAGCATAATAAACCGTGTCCCAGGGATTTTTGAAAGAACACAAACCTCACTTCCTCAAAGGCAGATGAGAAATCCCTGCTGAGCCATAGCAACCACGGCACTACTCAGACGGGCGTTCCGCTTTGCGTGAAGAGGGGGCAAGGGGCAGATTTCTGTACGTTCTATCCAGGTACAGGGTACGTAGTGAAAATATTGTTATGCTTTGACCTAAGTCTTGCCACTGGTTGAAATATTACTTGCGTTTACCTTCCTTTTTATTACTTTTTCTTCTTAGCAGCTATGTAATTCTTCATTTTTTCTCCATGAGGTACTTTTTCAAACCTGGCAGGTGGGGCTTTTTTCTGGAATGGTGCTGCTAATAGGGGCATGGCTAAGTGGTGCTTACGTGGGGCGTTTGTCTTATGTTTCTGAGCCAGATGTCATGTTTTAAGGTGTGAAATGTGGAAAGACTGTTTAGATTTGAGCTGCCAGTATGTTTGAGGGCTTGCAGCAAGGAGATTTTTTTTTTAGTTTGAGATCTTGTTGCTAGGGCATTGTTGAGTCATTTTACTGATATATCTGGATCAGTTTATATCCTTCTTGTGCTGTGAAATTTAATCTCTTCTGTCATTTTTCTCCACATTTTGTTTCCTGGGTAACAACCAGACTTCCAAAGCCAGTGCTCTTCTGTCTTTAATCCTTACTCTGTTACTGAAGCGATCAGTAAACCAGTATTTATTGATCCTGAATGTTGCCATTAAGTTTTAAAGCTGATATCCCAAAGTAATTAATAGGAAGCATGGAAATACAAACCTCTGAGTTGTTGCTTCACACCACAGCTATCCCTGCAGCAATTTTAACCTTTCAAAAGCAAACCTATTTCTACAACAAGGCACACTAGAGCTTTTTTAGATGAGCAATTAATAGATAGAAGGCAGCACCATTTCCAAAAAGACTATCAAACATCATATTGAAATGTTAGATAGTTATCTGAAACAAAGGATTTTCTGAGGATGGATTACCGTGTGCGTTTATCGGGGACTGAAAGGCCATGTTTAAAAGGAAACAACCCTGTTCAGAGCGCTGGCTTTATTTCGGTGGGGCTGCGCCGTTGCCAAGCAACACGTGCGGACTCCCACAGCCCCGGCCTGCTCGCGGCTCCAGCGGCAACTCGTCTGTATTTGTATTCCGGAGGGATACGAGGGAACCTCGGCCTGACTGAGGTTTGAGCCCTCATTTGTACCTACCAAGGGCAAGCTGTGGGCAGAGAGCATAGCCCTAGGGTTTGGAAGGGAGTGCCATCTCACCTTCACACGCATCTGTGAATATTTTGTCTCCCAATCAGTACATGTATTTAGAAAACCGCACAACCCCATTTCCACTTCCAGGCTCTTATCAGCACGCTTAAGACTTCGGAGTCTAGGTAGCGAGTCATTCGGTATTGGCCTTGCGGTTTGCCCTAAATAACTGGTGGAAAACGGGATTTTTCGTTGATTCACTGTTCACTGGGTAGTCTCATTATAGGTGGAACCTTCTCACGAGTGTTTAAAAGTTGATTCCATGTAGGCTTATTGCATCCAGTAGGATTTGGCATCCTGTATTGAATGGCTTAGCAAAAGCACATGTAATATTGAATGCAATTCCCTCAACATAATATAATTCACTCAAGATGTTTTAGTCATAGCACCTCATTTTGTGATCTCTGTCCTACCTTGCAAGCTAAGCTGCATTAAACTGTATGGGATGAAACCATATGAATGAGATAATTCTAGGAAATACCTAATTCTGAACATAATAAGTTGGTTGATACTGTTTTAGAGTCAGTCAGTACTTAGCAAATACGTTGCCTGCCCAAAGAGGGTGGCAGGCAGTGGCATTTTTTTGATACTGATCCTACTTACTGGAATTATCAGTTCATGTCAGATTATTTAAGCTGGGGAATATATGTGGAACTTGTGCAAGTGGGGAACTCTTTCAGACTGCTGGTAGCCGCTTACTTTAATGAGTCACTTCTGCTGGCCACTGAAGGTACTGTGCACATATTGCTAATAGTTTAGGTTGTTTAAACTGACTTGGATAACTAGTTCTTGTGTACCTAAAATGCCTATGAAATGTCAGTGGTGTGAGTTTTTTTTCTTTAAAAGCCTTATGTTCTTACTAAACATGGAGAGACTTTTTTTGAGATGAGGAAAATACCTTTTTATAGTGGATAGACATGTCTTAGGGGGTTGCAAGTCCTAAAGAGTAAGAAGGGGAAGGGTAATCTCTGTTACCGTTATCACATCACCTTATTAATAATAGTGGGAAAATTTGAATATCAGAATAATACAATTTGCTTATTCCATAGTTTTTCCCCGTAAGACATGAAGATTGAGCCAAATGTCTGCTTGAAATAGGTTTGTATAATAAAATAGTATCTATTCAGTGATATTACCTATCCACAAGAGCATATGGTAGCAATGCTTATGTGAAAAGAAGCACTGTCACTAATTCAGTTCAATACAAACGTAACTTTATTTTTATTTAAATGCCAATGAAATAACTGTACAAATTCATTGTGTAACATTTACTGTTAGAAATTAAAACGTATTTCTGATTATAGAAATATTGTTCACAATTGGAAAGTTGTGATTTCTCTGATACCAGTGGTCGTAAATGTTCTACAACCCTCACTGACACCTAGGAGAAATAGGTAGAGGACTCTGGTCTCGATATTGAGGTTTTCTGGATTTTGCAGTACCTTCATGCTACAATAACTGGAAATTAAATGGCCTGAAATGCATGGAAAACATTGTATAAAGATGTACAGTATTAAGTCAATAATACTTTTTCCATGAACTTGTTCTTCAGTTTTTGTTTCATGCTGTTTGCAAAATTTCATCAGTAGTATATCAAGTACCTTTGCCACATAATTTTCTTAGAGTGGTCAGAACCATGCGTGCATCTATTTCTACTCACTGATGGTGCAGATGTCAAGGAGAATAGCGTTCGTGCTTATCGTTGTAAGGCAAGGTTTTGGGCATGTTCAATGCCATGGATTGAATTAATTTAAGTCACAACATTCAAGGATTGTTTAAATGACAGCTTTTAAGCTAATTGTTTAATTGATGTGCATTAGAAATTGGCTGATATTTCCTTTTAGTGATCAAAAAGTAGTAGTTTGCAGCATTCTGGCTAAATTGCGATATTCTTTTAAGCGTAACATACTAACAGGAATTTCAGATTTTTGATTGTAACTTAAGGTGTTCGATTTTGTTAATTTGTGTAGATAAGTTCCTTGTTGGAGAGTGTCATGGCATTGAACATCATGTGTTTTCCTCTACGTCTATCTTTTTTTTTTAAAGTATGGAGAGCGAGAAATAACTTGTCTGCAGTCTCTAAGTCAAGACAGAGCAAAAAGAGATATCAGTCCCTACCACTTTTCCCATGCTGAAGTTGGACCATGTTGGCTTCTCAGTTTACCCTCTCTTAATAGACAGACATCATGGCATTGTAGTATTTAATTCCTAAATTCAAAACTGTTGTTCTTCATATTTAAAATTTCCTAATACATATGAAGCAAACAGAGATATACATGCTAGCAATTTTTCTCAGGAATAACTTCTGATTAGTGAAACAGCTAGTTTTAGTTTCTTTATTTTTCCCTTCCTTACGTATGTCATCAAAACTTACAAAGAATCTGTGCTGCTATATTACAAGAATTGCTCATCGGCAAGTCAAGCAAGACAATGCAGATATGATACAAGAATTCTATTTTTCCCAGTTGTTTAATGACAAAATCATACATAAAATCTCAGTACTTAAAATTCTGATGTTTTATTCTGTGCAAGTAAAATTAAAAATTTAAATACAAAATAAGCACATTTTTAAAAACAAAATCATAGGTTAGTTTTACTCAAGACATATTAAAATAAGTAGCAGCTTAGTATCAAGACATTAGTGTGCACTTCTTTGAGAACTGTTATTTTCTTTAGATCAGAGTCAAAACTTCAAATTTCTTGTATTTTGATTCATTATTTGACCTGGATGTCTTACCTCCAGCTATGTGTCACAGGAATAAGCTCAATAATTCTCACAAGAATACAAGCCCCTAGCCAATAAACATTGCCAGTGCATTAAGCATTACAGCATAAAACAAATATATCTCACAGATACTTGCTTTGGAGGGCACATCAGTGTTTAAAATACTTGTAGTGGATTCCTCTCTCCTTAAGGTAGCAGTTGTGCTTTGAAGCATTCTTGAGTAGTTTGTTGGCATTCCACTGGTAATACTTAGAGTCATAGGTGTAGTGGATGATCCTGTTGAATGAGTCAGGCTTGAGTTCACATCAGTTGAATCTTTAATGTAGATTGTGTGTGTGGCTGCTGCTTCATAAGAACTAACCTTCCTAGTTGTCAGGTCTTCTGGATAGAGGAGTAGTGGTCGGTCTGTGCTCGTAAACAGTACGGTTTGGCTTAGGGTAGCCAACGTAGTAACTTCCGTAGCTTTAAATTGTTTATGCTTTTTTGTCATTTTGCTTGGTTCAGTTGCCGCTGGAAAAGCAGCTTTGTCTGCTGCCTTCATTCCTTTAATCGGGAGGTTGGTGTCTGTAACTGGGGGAGCAGCTGAGGTTGGCATGGCATTCATCCAAAGCACAGATTCGTTAGCACAGGGAGCCCCTATGACACTGGCGGTGGTTCCCTGCACCCATTTAAGTAAATAAGGGATATTTTGTTTATCACTGCAGGACCATGGGTTGTTGTATAGTGTTACAACTTGTAGCTGAGAGAGCTGGTCAAAAGCTTTGTCGGGAATGTATGTGAACTTGTTGTTGTGTAGGTAGAGGCTTGTAAGGTGTTGTAATCTCACCAGCGTTCCTGGAAGTATCTGGGACAGGAAATTATTGGATAGATCCACTGTCTCTATGTTGTAGGGCATATTGGTTGGAACTGTCCAAAGTTTGTTGCTGCTGAGGTTGAGAAACTTGAGACTGCTCAGTGTGTTGTTGATCAGAACAGCTCTTTCTACCATGTTCCTAGAAACATCGAGCACTTTAAGATTCCACTGGTAAGCTGTGTCAAGTTTCTGAAGAACTTTAATGTTGTTATTTATGGCATATAATTCCCATAAGGACTTGGGCAGATGAGCAGGAATATTCTTGAGCCAATTATTTGAAATATCAAGGGTCCTCAAATTGGTGAATCTCGTCAGCTGATGATCGAGATCTATGAACTGGTTAAAGGACAGATTTAAATATGTAATGTTGTCTTGAAGTCCGTGTGGCAGTATAGTTAAGTTTCTGCCTGAACAGTCCACATTCCTGTTGTTTCCTGAGCATGTACAGTTAGAAGGACAGATAACCAAAACAGTGGGTATGAAAAACAGAAGGACCAGCAGACAGGTAGATGTGTTCAATATCTGGTGTTCCATTGCTGCCTAAAAATAAATATACCAAAATGACACCCTTTAAATCCATGTAATATATTTTATTTATTTGTAAGGGCTGTCTTTGCAATGATTACTTGCAGCAGAAATTAAGTAAAAATATCAATAAACCCCTTTGTGGCACTGTCCTTTTTATAATTGTTCAAGAGAGACTTTACAAAGCATCCCTTCATAGACTGTCATGTTGTCTGGCAGAATGAGACTTATTTTTTCATCTCCCTTTCCCCCTCAAGCTCAAATGAGGGCTTTCTTCCGAAAATGCAAGTCTCTTCCAAATGTTATACAATGTCTGCTTCTTGTTTTTAGTGATTTCAAGCCTATATTATGTTTGGAATAATGTGTTCTTTTATACAGGATGAAAAAATGGCTGTCAAATGGATCTGCTTTACAAATCTCTGCAGTAATGTAGCAGTCCCCCCCATACATGCATGCTATTTGCTTAAGTAGAATTGGTTAAAATACATCTTAAATTGTTAGGAATTTAGTTTGAAACCCAAATTCTATATTCATGGTAACATGCACATCACTATTTTTCTTTATTATCATGTCAATTTACATTCTCAAAGCTGCTAACACATGTTTGAAAGCTGAATTAATGTTAGTAAGAAATCTCTGACACTGCAGCAAATTTCTGGTGCAAGCATCTGTCATCAACTAATAATTTCATTCTGTCTCTAATTTTGTAGTAGGTTTTCGTGATTAAAAACAAAAAAAAACCACAAACTTACCGTAATCTCTTCTGCAATATCAGCACATTATTTCTGTGAAAGATTTAAGCTTAGAGGTCGTCTTGTTCTAGAGAGTAGCTACAGTTGCTGTCTGTGGATTGTGCTTGCCTCTTCAGCTGCATCGTATTGCTGCTAGCTGGGGCTCTGCAACCACCTGATCTGCACTACATTGGAGGACTGCAGAGCTGTCGTTGGTGCTGACTCGAATTTATTGCAAAGCCTGCATATTCAATAAAATAGTTGGGTTTTGTAATTTAAATTGGTTAACTTCTCCATATCTATATTTTTGTAGCCATGTTAATGCATCAAAATATAACATGTAAGATTGCCTAAGTAAACAGTATCGAGTGGAATTTCAGTAGGCTATTTTAACTTAACCTATGAGTCCATTTAAATGTTCCCATTTAAAAAGTCATGCAAGTTGTGTTCTTTTTTACCGTCATTGAATCTCTGGTCCTGTAATAAAGGTTAATGTTAATTTAGGCTTCCTGTCTTGAGCTTTCTTAAGCTACACTGCCAGAATATCTTTTCATAATTTTAAAATGTTCAGTTTGCTGCTGCTCAGCTCAGGTTGTCACTGTATTGTCAGGTATAATATATCTCAGACTGTAGGATTTTACTGCTTTCTGTAGGAAATCTTTATCTGCATTTCTCCAAACAATATGGTAAAAGTATATGTAGTTTATAATGCTGTTAATTTTAACATGGTGTAATGCAACAAGCCTTAAAGAAACCTTTGAGTAACTGGAATACTGTTCTTCAGGCATACACACTCATACATCTTATATAAGCAATGAGAAAATAATTGTAAATATCTTTTCCTATACCCATTGTACACACAACAGCATAGAGTTGCATACGCACATCTTAAGACTTGATTTTTAGTGGTAATTTAAAGAATTTGAAATTTGTTGTTGTGTGCAAACAAGTGGTCTGCGCAACATGCGCAAGTATATTCCCATCTCCAACAAACTCAAGACTACAAGCTCTTTGCCTTTTTGCAGAGATGTCATGGAAGCCTAGCTTCAGCATCTAGCAGCTTCTTTCTGTAAATCTAAGCATTCAATACTAGTGAAATGTATCTATTTTTTAATTTACTTCTGAGACCACCCTTCAACTTCCATCAAATAGCTTATCAAAATGCATGGTTCTAGACAGAGCAGTGAGCATCTCTTATACTCAAGGCCCAGAAAGGAACCTCTAACACACTTAAGCGTCTGGAGTTAAATGGTATCTGGGATCTGGATAACCTTAAACCAATTTTTAAAGTTTACATAAATAACATTGAATCCATTCTGAAAATACTGCTTCAAAGGAAGAAATGAATAAACATGCACAACTAATTCTAATAGTCATTTGTCTTGTTGTTCTGTGAACTGTTTTATCCACAAAAATCAAAAGTATCTAGGTAAAAGAAGGCCTTTTCATGCTTGTTCTTCATGTGTTTGGAGCCATTTCAGCGTTTTCGTGACCACTATAATAATTCTTTATTTGCGCTATTCTCTGTGTTACCACATAGTGACTAGAGTCTTTACATCACTAAACATTTTGGCAATATTTCATCTGAAGGAAATCTCCTTCCTATTACTAAAGAACAACGGGTGGCTGTTATGAGGATTTGTTTTAAATACCTGTCATCCACAGTTACCGAGTAGTTCTCCAGTCTTACGCAGAAAATAGACCTTTGTATGAAAGATAGTCAATATGTATGCATGTCAAAGCATTTAGATTTTGTTATGAATTAGAAGCTTTGTTTCTAAGCAAATTCTCTGTTGTGCTTTAAGCAACCAAAACATCTTTGAATTAAAAAGCTTTATTAAAAGTAGCTTGAATTCATTGCATTCACTTATACAGCCTGATTGGACAAACAATTTAGAAGCTCTGAGTACCTCTAAAGCTTATACTGTTTCTTGAAGGCTCCACGTCTATCTGTATGTTATATATATATATATATATATATGTATGTACTGACACACAAAGGTATGCATACTCTGTTTTCCATAGTCTCCAAAATCTGGAATCATTACTTATCTATGCAGTGGGCACCATCCGTATTGTATTTTGGCATGATTTGTTTCAGGCAGAAATAGGTTGTTCCTTTTGTGAAAGCTGAAGTCAAGAAATGCTGGGGAACTGTTGCTCATGCTGTGGTCTCGCTGTTCTTGCCTGTGACAACTTCTCCATTATTGAGTTATTTGAAGAATGCTTCATTTAAGAAAAATGAGAAGCATGTTGGAAAGTGATTTTGGCAATCTACAGAGGGTGTTCTGGCTGAGATTCATGAATCTCTTAAATGATTAGCTCGGGTGGGGGGGGAAATTGTTCCTTTACGGCTGAGTGACGTTCCTCTTCTTTGCTGGGATCTGAACTGTGATCCTCAGTGGGTTCCCTGAGCCAGTCAGGTGGAGGTGGCAGATCTGAGGATTCAGATGAAGAAGGTGGGTGAGGACGTGAGTCACGTGCAGAGCTTGCTGCTTCTGAGTTGGGAGGTGCAGCTGCACTGGAAACTGAAATACTGGTTACAGAGCAATCTTCTGCTGTTGGAGGCGGTTGGCTGCTTTCGTTACTGGTGGTGCAGTTGGATGGTTTCTCTGATGTGATAGGATCATGCTGTAAGTGTGTATCTTCTCTCAATTTCCAAGGCAACATAAATAAAACCGATGAACGTTTGGTAGCCTGGCCAGAGTCCATAAAGACATCTGGTGTGTCTCCATCTGCAAATGGAGAACGACCTGCCCAATTTGAATCGACTAGAAGTGGCCTCTTGCAGCATTTCCACAGAATAATCAGAATAATAGCAATTATCATACTAACCAGAATTATGCCAACTATCAGTGCTGCTACCCAGCTTCCATTTTTAGGTTCTATGCGTCTTTCAGACAGGGAAGGTGGTGATGTCACAGCAGTCAGTGCTCTTCCAGGTTTGTGTCGACTGGGTCCAGTTGTTTGCAGTTGATACACGGTAGATGTGTCTTCTGTTGGACTCCTGGTACTGGTAGATATGTTTTTGTCACTCGTGGAAACATCCGACGGTGCTTCGGTGGAAAGTGATTTCCAGATTTCTCCATAGACAAGAACCAGTATTATTTGGTTACTGACCATTTCCCTGCAGTCTGTTTAAATATGTCTTCTCCTACAGCAGGAATAAAATAGAACATACTAAATTGAACTTGAAGTAACGCTTTACTGACACCAAACAATGTTATGTTATACGTAGCATAAAAATAATATTAGACTCATTGTTTAAACTTGCATGCCTGTTGCCATTTGTATAATCAGCAGGTTTGTCACTGACTTTACAAACAGCAGACAGATTTTCAGCGTTATTGATCATTCTAATTAAGTGACTTTGAAGAAAATGTCACGATTATTATTATTTTTTTCACCTTATCAGAAAAAGACATTGGGAAAGAAGTCCAAAGTGTGTTTCAAAATAACAACTTTTATCAATTACATAAGTGGTTATGGATGCAGAACAAAATATGAAACACTTGCAGCAGTACTGACAAACAGTATTGTCACAAGAGCAAAGAAAATTGTCTTGTTTTATACCTTAAGGATTGAGAGAGACAAGCCGAGACCTGAGTAGAAGGCTCTTTACAGTCCTGTTAAAATTTTATTTCCTGTTCTTGCCTCACTTCTGCAGTTAAGGTTAGAGTGTAATAATTTTTTTAAAACTTTCCAAATAGTGCTACTGTAATGGAACGACACTCAAACTGTTTTTGTGAATAAATTTCTGCATGTGAAACATTTTTTGTAATGAAGAAGGTTGTATTTACGTTAAGTGGTTGGGATGAAACACTTTTTTTCCTGTACTGTTTAGAGTTCAGGTCTCTGAATGTCTCTGTAAGAGACATCATGTAAAATACAGCACTACATAGTGATTTTTTATCTGAAATTGCTTTCATGCGTTTTGAGATAATTTATTATTATAATGCTAGTCATGTGAAACTGTCTCTGGAAAATCAGTATGCATAAATACGCAAAATCAGATTTCAAGTGCAGTAGTAAATTAATGCTTCTAGAGAACCTTATTATCTAAACTCTGTAAGGTTCATAACAGATAAAAATGGTGTCATTTCATTTTCTTCTGCTCCCCTCTTTTCAAAATACAGTCAAATGATACATGTCGAGTTCATGATAATTCGTAGTACCAACATCTTAGGAATGAGATAATACTTGTAAGATACGGACATTCTACAAGAGCTTTGAATACGCTATAAACTAGTGACTTACAAAGTGCTGTACACAGTGCAGTTCCATTTAAAAACAAATAATGCAAATATTAAGCTGCTACATTTTGAAGTTGATTCTTACCTGCACATTTATGTTTTGTCAAGCATGCATCGTCTTTTTTGTTTGAAGCCTTAGAAAGACAGTCTGTGTGCTGAAAGTCGAGCAGCTTTAAAATGGCTTGTCTCACATTGAAGCAAGTTTCTGCAGCTAAAGAGGAAGTTTACCAACACTTGCTGCAGGAAGTGCCAAGAGTAGGGAGATTACTAAGAAGCTTAGCTCAAGGTTTGCATGATCTAAGAGCAAGCTTTTCAGCTCTGTTGATTTTATAAAACTTAAATATTTTTGTTTGTAGCTTTTGTTGAGTAAATCCCTATTATGAAGAAGTTCATAAATGCTTATTTGCCTGTCTTTGTTGAAAATAGTTACAAAATTTTTGATTGTCATAGAAGTAGGTTTGGACTGGATTTGATTTTTACTGATAGAATTTCAGCAGTGGTTTTGATGAACTGTCATGATTATTAATGGAAAAGCAGCCTTAGGTTCATTACAGTGAGTCATAGAGAGCCATCTGATCACAAGATACTGGCTTGCTTACACATCTATCTTCATGTGCGTAGTTGTGTTAAAAGGCAGATAACTATAGATTTTACCCTTCCTCTGCCTCCTCTTCCCCACATTATCATTCTGTCTGGACAACTTTGGTACCTGCTGCCATCATTCAAGAGGGGCTGTGCTCTCTGAGCAGTTGTTTTCCCACTGTCTGTCCATATCCCTTAGTGTAACCCAAACTACTTGTTTTTTTTTTTTTTTTTTGTCTCCTTGAGCATTTTTGCCTGGAAAGGCTGCCTGGCAAAAGAAACCTGCGCAAATGTGTCCTCACAGCATTTTGCAAGTGTATTCTTGTGCCTACAATAGTAGCTATTGCCATGTCCTCATTCCGCAGCTTCTTCATTTCCTGTATTTGCTGTTGTGCCACTCTTCTGGTTGCACTGGCTCTTTTTCAGTCTCTCCCTACTCCTGCAGCACAGACAAATCCAGATCTCATACTGACATAGTAACTGAGTTTCTTGAGTCCTTCATCTCATCCACATTCCCTTCAGTCCTCACAGTCTCCACCTGTCTTTGGCCACAGATCCCACCCTCATTACTATTTCTTTTCCTTCTTTCCACTGATAGGATCATGATTCTTTCCTTTTTTCTCTGGTTTTTTTTATGACACTGTTGTTTTCACCTTTATTCTGCTTCCCGCTAACAATTTATTGTGTTCCTGATCCAGGCTGGGTACTTCTCCTGCAGATTAATTCTCCTTTTTTAGTTCTGTTATCTTCCTAGCTGTGAGTGGTTTTACACCAGGTTAGATTCCCACATCTGCTATCACAGATTTGTTTTTAGTACTTGCACTGCCTGTGCTGTTACCTCATGCACTCGTGGTCATTTTGGGGAAGAAAAGGGCAACTGTAATGAAGCACCCCCTACCCTGCCCTTTAACTCTCTTTCTGTCACAAATGTGAGATGTTATCATTTCGTCTCCTCTAAATACTAGGTTGTGATCACCAATCTGTCAGTCTGCCCTTAATTCTTTTCCCGTGCTCCCCCCTCATGTTTTAGACATGCATGACACAATCTGCTGCGTGTTGCGTTGCACCTCCTCCCTTTGAGATCTAAGGTCTGAGTATGTGGCTTCCGGTACATGCATTCGAATTCTCCCTGTAGTTTTATTTTCCATCTTCACTGAAGTCTATTTTCTAATGATTCCCAGTTCTGAACTAAGCTTGCAAACTATCTTCCCCACCAACTACCTTTGACGAAGGCAGTTACCTTTTTCCCTTCCCTTCCCTTCCCTTCCCTTCCCTTCCCTTCCCTTCCCTTCCCTTCCCATCTTGTGCTCTCTTGACTTCCATGATACTGTCTTGCTTCTCTATTGCTTCTTTACTTGTCCTTTCAGGTAGGTTTATGGGTGATGTAGTGGAAGATAACTTGGTGTTCAGTCTTGATCCTTTCAAACTCACACAACCATTTCTTGTGTCAAAGATATTTATTACAGATGCACAGGAAGTTTAGAACTTCTTCGTTACGCAGGTTTAACACCTATAACCATGGTGCAACAGATCTTTAACCCAGGAGGTAACCTGTGAAGAGAAGCTTCTTGTGTTTCCTTAATATAACAAAGCTCCTCTGTAGTGAGGCTAGATCCAGGCATCTGCCTATATATATCGGATAATCAGGTCACTGAGAATAATACAGCTAAAAGTGGTGGTGGCTTTTGAAGGAATTTTTGGCATGTTCTAATTGGTTGCATTAGGACAAAGTGGAGTGTGTATCCATATGGATGTTTCCACGAGGCAGGAAATCACTCCTAGATATCAGAGAAGACTGTTACTGACCTTCAGCTAATGTCATAGGGATATGATATTCGAAAATGTCTTGTGTAATGTTTCTTACAGTATTTTGACTTGGAGAAATAACATAAACTTTATTTAAAAACTGTTGTTGCTAGTTTATTGACGATAACAAAATGGAGGTGGCCTTATATTCTAACATACAATACAAACTTCACATATTTATGCATAAAGTCAAAACAATAAATATGATTGCTCTCCATCTGGTTCAAAAGCAGTTAAGCTGGTTTAAGAAGTTTTTGACGGAAAAATCTGAAGGGGCATTTTGAAAGATTAGTTCCTGATTCAGTAATTGCATCAAAGTTGTGACTGAATTATGGTTTTCTTAAAATAGCAACCTGAATATGCCTATGTAGCACTTTAGAGTATGCTGTTTTTATTAGACTAACAGTCCTTTCCGTGTCGTGTCCCCCC
>VXAA01002488.1:386252-411605 GCA_013399115.1 Anseranas semipalmata
GTGATCTTTGAGAATGGGCAAACTTCTGTCCTTCTGTTTTATCCTGTTTGGCTCCTACAACCATGATTTCTGGTCAAAGGAGTTAAAACAACCTTGGTGCTATTTATAAAAAAGCTATTTAATGCAGTCCTACTCCTAGATATACAAGTTTTTACAGCATTCCCACCACGATAAAATGAAAAACCCTAAGGTGTGAGTTTAGCTTTACTGTGTTACAATTCATGTTGTAACTCGAAAGCTAAGTTTTTGTCTAATATTAATCAGGTAAAAAATGTAAAAGCTGAGGTTTGTTTAGCTGACTGATTTAAATCTCAACTACAAAATTGGTTAAAATGCTTTTGTGTGACATTGGTTCTTTGTTTTCGTGTTTATTATCTGTTTCTTTAGTGAGTCTCTCAGTAGTTTCATCTTGGGTTTTCCTTTGAATTGCGGCATCTCTCCCTGATATCAAGTCTTGCATTACCAAGTCAGTTCCAGCTGCCTCCTTAGGCAGCCTCTGCCATGTGCCAGCTGCAGTTGGCCATAAGCTGTTGGTAGCCAGAATGTCACCATTGCTCCTGGGCCTACGTTTTCCTTGTTGAGCTTTTTTGAGATATGACATTTTGTTTGCTATTACGATTGTTGACAGGAATAAGAAGGTGCAGATGAGCACAAGCGCTGCTATTATAATGAAACAAATCAGTATAAGAGACTTATTGTCTTCACACATTTCTTTTGTCCTTGTAGTCTTGGGTTTGCTGGTATTCCTAGGTCCTCCAATGGCAGAAACAGCACTTCTGGGAGAGGAAGATACTGAAGAGTTTTGGCCCATTGTTGGAGATAAGGATTGAGGGGTGGTTGTCTGCATTTCAGAAGTAGTCATTGTTTTCCTGTTGAAATTGATGGCTGGAGGAGAATTTGTATTGGCTTCTGGTATGTTCTGTCTGCCACTTAGGTTTTGGCTGATAGGATTCCAGTCATCATTTATAACCCTGGGATAATCGGTATGGTTTGCATTTATTTGCAAACACAAAGAAAAGATTATCACAATAGGGGAAGCAAAATGTGGTTTACTGTGTCTCTTTGTCTTCATCTTCCTCTTTAGTCACCTACAAAAATACAAATTATGGTATTAGGTTAGCAATGCTATTTCTGAGAGGTTTGAATCAGACTTCTCAGGGAATAGTAACCAGCAGCCTTTCTGATCAAAAATGTGTTGTAACTTGACCTCATGTTCACTGCATGTAGGAGGAAGTGTTCAACTGCCTAGAATTCTCACTGAATTGAGTCTTTAACTTCAGCTCTTACACTGTTAAATTCTGACAGTTGGAGGTTTATATATAATGTATATGAAGATTAAAAAAGAACATGGAGGAAAGTAGTGAAAGGAGAGTGTTTTCTACTAGGTACTCAGTGATGTGTGGATATAGATGCAGACTGTGGTAGTTCCTCCTCTCTAAAGCTAACCATATTAGATCTGTAAGTTCATCACTTCTGCTTTTAAATGGTGAAGGGAGACACCCATGTAAAATTACAAAATACCACTTTTTACTTTCCTATGTTCCCCTGAATGTGGGAAATTTAACCATGCTTGTACAGATGGCCAAGTGAAAAGGTTTAATTGAAAATGTTCTTATAAATGACAGCAGTAACTTATTTTAATTGTTTGTATTTCTTATCACAGCTGTCTGGAGCATTTTGTAAATACCTAGGAAAATCTTTGTTCTCTACTTTTTCTAATCTATTGTGCAAGAGGCTGTTTATCACAGATGTACTTCTCACATTTTATTCCTCAAATATACTTCAGATTGTGACATTTTCTTTACAACTTCTGAGATTATGCAAACGATACTGCCATCAGTATGTTCTGCTTTACATTTGTGTAGTATTCAGATTTGTACTATAATCTTCACCTGTTGAATCTGTGTGGAGAACAGGAGACTAATCTTTAGGTGAATCACATACTAAGATGATAAACTCAAAATAATAGTGACAGATGAGACAAGTCAGTGAACCACTTCGGTGCTGATGCTTCTTGAAGTTTGCATATGTGAGACACCTTCAGAGCTTAAGGCTTATTATTCCATGCAAGGTCTCTCTTTCACCTGTCTCTATTAACAGAACAAAGTATTGCTTCTGAGTCCTATTATTACATCTTGTTCAAATATAAATACTATAAAGAATGACTGAAAGTAACAGTGCTATTTTTAGAAATAAATTTCTTCTTAAAGTTATTACTTTAAAGGTAACAAAGCACATCTGTATGCTTCTAAGTTTAGGTAGTTTTGAAATACGCCAGACAGTGTTTACTTTAGCCATAGTCAAAAGTTAGCATATCTACCAAAGAACTTAATATATTCACACTCAAAAATCAGAGAGGTGAACTTGCTAATCTTTTTAATATCCAAATGGCAGTTCTTTGTATTGCTGAAGTCCCCCAGGAAAGTGAAGGAAGCGATAGGCCTGATATGTAGCCAGAGAACAAATGATGAGTGTCTCCCCATGTGACAAAGGAGCAGCAAAATATATATGTATCTTCCTTTGCAGTTCACCCATTACATAAAACTAGACTGTATTCTCAGGTGAATCCTTATCGTTAAGTTTGAACTAGAAACCATCCTAGTAATCAACTACAGCTCAGGTACAATATTTATCTATACGTGGTAACAGTTGCCTGGAGAATGCCTTGTCGCATACTTTAAAAATGAAGAAAAGCAGCAACAGCAAAACCTTTTATTTTATTATTTTCTTTTTTGGAAACAAAGCAACATTTCGCATAAAGTTTCTGCGTGATGCGCAGAACTGAGGTGCATTTGCTGGTACAGATGCGCACCCATACTTACTGCCCGAGAGTTGCAACTCTCTGCCTACTTGCTCCAAGAAGTCCAGTGTTAATTGTGATCTGGACCAGATGTGCTTTTCTTAAAAATAAACAGGCTGGTGTTGTTAAAGGCTTCTCTTAAAATTATGAGAGCAAAGGAACTGATCATTAAATAGCTTTTTTGTTTTTTTCTTTTTAGCTCAACCTTTTCTGCCTAGGTATTGATAGGGTCTTCTATCAGTACACAGTAAGAGCTGCAATACGTAGGAATAACAGAGCAAAGTAGTGACTGTCACTGTTAATTCTTTGGAATCTGATTGTGAACAGCCTTTAATATTATTAAAACTACAGTTGTTTTATCAGCTTCCTTAAATCAGTCAGAGATAATATTTTTATCTATTGTTACTGTTTGAGTTACTTGAAATTAAAAATACATATATACTTTTACATATAATTTTCTACAAAATCTAAGAAACCTGGAAGCGGAACTTAAATAGAAGGAAAACGTGCGCTTACCTTGCCAAGATGTAGTCAAAAGAAAGTTGATGTTTTATATATTTAGTCTTTTAGCAGTAAGATTTCTTTTTGCATATATTTTCTCTTAGGATGCAAACGATCATTAACATCAAGCAAGTAGACTTAGACAGTGCTGGATTTTTTTAAGCGAATCTGTAACTGAAATTATATGCCGTTTACTCTTAAGTGGAGAACTAAAACCACAGTGATGACACACTTCCTTTTTGTAACAACTATACCATGACATGTTAGAGGGAGAAAAACACCGACTTGCCCAAATTAGCTTTCCGAACAACAGGAAGTAACACAGGGAAAAAAAGTCTCTTAGGCAGACTAATGTTCTACATTCATGAAGTTTATCTCCTCAGTTATCCTGTGCTCAGGTGGTTTACCTCAAATGTTACCGAGAGCAGTGTCCCACTATGATTAAAACTACGTATGTGCTTACAATATTTATTAGCTGTTTCCATAGCCTATTGTCTTGCTTTGAAAGAGTTGAGTTAATGCTAGCTTGAAACAGCTATAGGTATTTAAAAGTTCAAAAGCTATTGGTAAGTTTGATTTTTAATTAATTCTTTCTAGTAGAATTTCATCTGCTATGCTAACTCTGGGAACTGGACAGAGCATCTGCCTAAAACGTGTCTCATGAAATTCAGCAATTCATTATATTAGAACAAAAGGTTCTTAATATTTTTATATAGTACCTGAATGCTTTTATGGAAAGAATTATATGTAGACAAATCCTCTGTACTACTCAGAGGACCAACCATTCTTAGAAACGCTCCACCAAGCATTAGAGTGCATTATGTGCTGCAGTGTATAGCAAATGAAATGAACTGAGACCCTTTGAAAAAAATGGAGCCATGATAGAAATTAGGCTGTGGATGCCAGTCCCATGTCATTGCTCAAGTTTGACCTTTTTAGGACTATGTGAAAGATCAATCTGTTTTAGTGTAGTAGTGTGTATAATATGCCACTAAGATGTTTTGATATGGATTTAAAAGGCAAACCCAACAGTGTCTGTCTTGTTTTCTTACAGGTTCAAGACTGGTCAGATCAATGGAGATTTATTGATATACCACGTCCTGCTAACTCTGAAGCCATACTATGCAAAGCCATATGAAATAGTCGTGGACCTCACACATGCTGGCCCCAGTAATCGCTTTAAAACAGACTTTCTTTCTAAATGGTTTGTAGTTTTTCCAGGCTTTGCTTATGAAAATGTCTCAGCAGTTTTTATTTATAACTGTAATTCTTGGGTCAGAGAATACACCAAATACCATGAAAGACTCTTGACAGGTTTGAAAGGAAGCAAAAGGCTTATTTTCATAGACTCTCCGGGGAAGCTGGCAGAGCACATTGAACACGACCAGCAGAAACTCCCAGCGGCTACCTTGGCTTTGGAAGAGGACTTGAAAGTATTCCACAATGCTCTCAAACTGGCTCATAAAGACACCAAAGTTTCTATTAAAGTAAGTCTTTTCATGCTGTTCCTAGTGAATTGTTATATT
The DNA here is from genome assembly GCA_013399115.1 of Anseranas semipalmata. NCBI lineage: Eukaryota > Metazoa > Chordata > Aves > Anseriformes > Anseranatidae > Anseranas > Anseranas semipalmata. The sequence continues at coordinate 391,080 of VXAA01002488.1, forward strand.
CCAATAAGAATTTGAATACAGTTTTACTGTCTAAATTCTCTCTTGTGTTGTGGAGAAATCACAACTTAATTTACTACAATTTCATATATTTATCTTTATAAGATAGAAATGTCAGACTTCTCTCTCTTTGTATCTTTAACAATAGGCGCTGAACCATTTTTCTGTTCTCTTTCTAAGGTTGGATCAACAGCTGTGCAGGTGACATCAGCAGAGCGAACAAGAGTCCTGGGACAGACAGTGTTTTTAAATGATATATACTATGCATCTGAAATTGAGGAAATCTGTCTTGTTGATGAGAATCAGTTTACCTTAACCATTGCCAACCAGGGCACACCACTCACCTTCATGCATCAAGAGTGTGAAGCCATTGTGAGGTCCATTATTCATATACGGACACGGTGGGAGCTGTCACAACCAGACTCCATCCCACAGCACACTAAAATTCGCCCTAAGGATGTCCCTGGAACACTACTGAACATAGCACTGCTCAACTTGGGAAGCTCAGACCCCAGTTTGCGGTACTGATCTTTTAAAGTAATATCAACTTTGATTAAAAAAAATGTGAATTTTTTCCAAGGTTTTCTTAGTTCTAGCAAATCTCTCTTGAACAAAACAATTTTGCTTTCACCACAGCTCTACAAAATGTACTTACTAATCTCAACAAAGATTGGGTTTTCTGTAGGTGAAGAAAGGCATACATAGTGATGGAATAACTGAAGGCATATCAGAAGCTTAATTTCTCTTTATGAGGGAAAAATACTTAGGCTTTGCAATATGTGTTTATTAGGTACATTTGATTTTCATGGTGTTGAACTTCTTGCTTAATAACTGGGAGCTGTACCTCTTAGAGCAAGCTCTTAGATCTTGTCAGAGAGGGCTGCCTCCAAATGGGTCCTGGCTCGATGTGAGCCTCTGGGGCCCCTGGCAATCTGTTGCTCAGGTGCACTTGGAAGTACCTACAATTTCCTGGAACCGAATGCTTTTCTGAGAAGTCCAGTACAAAGTTCTTCAAGCATACTCTTTAACCTTATCAGAAATTGTGTAAAACAAAGGAGTAATTTAATTCATTTGTCCAAGGCAATGTTGTTTCTGAATCTTAACTGATGCAGGAAAGAAGTTCAGGATTTAAATATTGTACCGTATGTAGCAATATTGATGTGATTTTGAAAATGTCACTACTGTTGCTGTGATGTCTTAGTGTAATGTGTGTATTTTAAAACAGACAAGAAAACTATTACAAGTCACGTTGCTTGCTTTTTTACAGGTCTGCTGCCTATAATCTTCTATGTGCCTTAACCTGTACCTTTAATTTAAAGATTGAGGGCCAGTTACTGGAAACTTCAGGTCTGTGTATTCCTGCCAACAACACGCTCTTTATTGTGTCTATTAGTAAGACTCTTGCAGCTAATGAACCACACCTTACCTTAGAGTTCTTGGAAGAGTGTATTTCTGGATTTAGCAAATCTAGTAAGTAACACTGGTATTCCTCAATTCTAACCATGAATTTGAAAAGATTTAAGCTGGTAGCTGTCAAGTTTAACAAGCTTCCTCATGTGACTGAGTCACAGTAAGTTTAAATTACAGATGCTTCTTAGAGCTGTTTTAGATGCTTTCAAGATTACCTGCTTATCTGTTTCTTAATAATCAAGTTGTGTAATACTCAGAAGCCAGTGTTGTGAACTGGAGTGGCATCTGTTGGAGTAAAAACATTACTTAGATTTGCCCATTTGAACGTACATTTTCTGATGAAGCAGATCTTGGAGGGGTGGGGGAGCCCAAGCCCTGCCTTTCTAACTTTGAGGTTAATGTTAAAACAAGTATCACCAGGCATCTTATTCATTTAGACAATTAAATTCATCCAGACAGATCACAATAGAAATTATTTGTTTCGTATTGCTGTTGATAGTTTTGTACAGTGAGTACTTTGGACAGGTCTCTATCATGTTGTTATTAATTCACCAGAAGTAAGAATGTTGCAGAACAACAACAACAAAATTGAGATACATGAGGTTTTGAACTCCAGCAGATACACCGATGAAAGTTACCTGGTCCTTTCTTTCAAATTTCATCCTTTCAGATTGATAGTATCTCTCAACTGCAAATCTGGTTCTGCTACGCTATTATTGTTATCCATTTTTTACAGACATAAAACAGCTCTGACTGTACTGTTGGAAGCTATTTAGAATACATTCTCAAGATTAAGAAGAAATTATCTTAAGTAGTCTGCCTTAATACTAAATGTGCCACATCTATGTTACACTTCTTAAGATATTAAAAAGTCTAAATCTCCTTGCCAGATTCTTACAGATATTTCTTGGATGTTGTTATAGTATGTTCCTTTTTGAAGATTTTCTGTTTGCCCAATATTATTAGTTTAGATCTGATAATAATTATTTTAAAAGAAAACTGAAAGGAAAAGTGCTCGTGAATAATTATTTACTTATACATAGAGATCAATGCTGATTTTTTGTTAAAAAGTGAATTTTTATTTCAGGTATTGAACTAAAACATCTTTGTCTGGAGTATATGACTCCCTGGCTGTCCAATCTGGTCCGGTTCTGTAAACACAATGATGATGCTAAGCGTCAGCGAGTCACTGCTATTCTTGATAAGCTAATAACAATGACAATAAATGAAAAACAGATGTATCCTTCCATTCAGGCTAAGATATGGGGAAGTCTTGGACAGGTACAAATTCTGCATGATTTCTTGCGATTTGTTTATAAGCAGAGTATGGAGTTTTTAATCACTTACATGTTAAAGCGAAAAGATAAGATGGAAATTGGCACGACCTAAGTATATTAGCTGTATGGAGAGTAGTGTGCAAGTTCTCTGAGGTTTCCATTCTTTAAAATACTTCATAAAATAATTTCTGAACTCTAGCTTCTAGTAATCTGTTCCTGGCCCCCACCAAGAATTGAATATTAGAAATATCTGGTATTAGTACTAATTATTTCATCAAAACCCCTGAATGCATGGGTACTGAATGGAAAGAACAAAGTACTAGCATTCAGAGGTGTGTTAGGCATATGGCACTGGACGAACTCTTTTTCTCTTTTGTTGTTTGCACATTTAAAACAGAAGCATTTTGATTGCAATTAACAGCATCAATCCTTCTGTTGATCATTAGCTGAACACTTACCCAAATTCTGTCCGTATTCTCCACATAAAGTAAAGAAAATGAAGAAAATAAAGCTGTTGTCATATATGCCATTCGTGAAGTAAGTGTCCATATAAATGAGACCAGCTTTACTTGCCATGACCAGGCTTGCTCACAAGCTTTATATTGACTTCCTCATTGTCATACTGTAATTATTTTTTTTAACTGTCATCCAAACTGATGCAGCACAGCATCACAAAGTTGCTCTTGGAGAATGTGGGAGGACTGTCAAATGGATGCATGAGTGTATTTTCTTGATTAGTCCAGTTGAACTGATAAAAATCAATGTATTTTGGAAGTTTAAATCACACCGAGATGAATATGATTGTTATGTGCAGTATGAAAGTCTATTAACAGGTAAATGTGGAGAACATGAAACAAAAAAGATGAAATATTCCACAGAATTCAGTGGGAATTTTATCATTGACTTAGTTGATCCAGAATCTCAATCAATTTTTGTAATATAATGAAAGCTGAATTTCAACCAGTACTGAAACAGCCTTTATCTTAGCTTGCGTGTTGCATTTAGAGAGAGTTCTCAGTGCACTTGGTCAGATTTGATTCTTCATATACAAGAAGAAACTTGTTTTACTGGTTTCATGAATATTGTATTCATGAATGGCTACTGTTCTAAGCAAAATCTTTGGCAGATAGGATCTTGCTTATTTCTTGGAAATATGTGTTTTTTTTCCACCTCAAATCCGGTTTCTTCTCATTAGGTGCAGCATTTTCTGAATAGTTACACTTTAAAATGGAAAATAAAAAATGATACAAACTACATTATAGTTCTTCCACAGTTGTGAAGCGTTTTGATTTGGAGTAAAACCTGACGGAATTCATCTTTACATTTCTAATATTTACATTAGGCTTTTTTCCAAAAGGATAACAAATGATTAAAACTGTTGCTTCAGTTTATGGTAGTTATATATCTTCAACTAAAAAAATATAATGATTGCTTATTCAAAAGGCGATTTACTGTGGAAAAATTATGTTAACCACACTGATAATAGCAAAGAATTTTTTTCTCTAACAGATAACAGATCTCCTTGATGTAGTGTTGGACAGTTTCATCAAAACGAGTGCCACAGGGGGCTTAGGATCCATAAAAGCTGAGGTTATGGCAGACACAGCAGTAGCACTTGCTTCTGGAAATGTGAAGTTGGTTTCAAGCAAAGTGAGTTCCCTCCTTGCCTTAATTTCCTCTTATATAATAATTTCACCTTACATAATGTGACACTGAGGTGCTTTCTGATGACTCAGTACAGGCAGTAATGAAAAAAACACTATAAGATAGCTTCCAAGCAATAGAATAATTCCAATGTTAATTTGCAATGGCTGTTGCTGAAAAGTTGAGCTCTGCTCTTTGACTGAAACAAAATGCTTGCTCTCTTTTCAGGTGATTGGAAGAATGTGTAAAATAATTGACAAGACTTGTCTGTCCCCAACTCCTACATTGGAACAGCACCTGATGTGGGATGATATTGCTATTCTAGCACGTTACATGCTGATGCTGTCCTTTAACAATTCTCTGGATGTGGCAGCACATCTCCCCTACCTCTTTCATGTAGTTACTTTATTAGTGGCCACTGGTCCCCTTTCTCTCAGAGCTTCCACTCATGGTCTCGTCATCAACATCATTCATTCTCTGTGCACTTGTTCACAGCTTCACTTTAGTGGTAAGTTCTTATCAGACTTTGGATTAAGTTAATTGCTTCTTAGTTTGTTTCAGAAACATTTGAGTTGTCATTCCCTCTTTCAACTGTTCTGAGAATTTGAAAATACTGTGGTGCTATTCAGCTTGTGTACAAACCAGAATGAGGATATGAGCTAGAATAACTATGAGCATGAAGTTGAAGTATGACTGTCTGGTTTAGAGCAGGTGTGTAACATAAATTGTATAACGGGTTTCTGAAAAAGGGAAGAAAGTAAGTACCAGTAAGTTCCTGTAATGTAGATTAAAGAGAAAATGCGTCTGTGCTAAAACTGGCTGATGTGCATCTTTTGAATGGTTGCATAATGTGGTAACAAAAATATCAATTACATAAGGAAATTGTGAAATTATATGGTTAAAGCAGGAATTTTGCATACTGCTGTATTTTGGCAGTCCTAAAATAATTGATGATAGCAAGTATATAGCTGTCATTTCTTATCACAGAAGTACGGTATGAAACCAGGCTGGATTTTGTGGAGAAAAAATAAAGTTTATGTAATCTTGCTTTTTTAAGTATCTGAAAGCTCATTTTATATCTATGTATATTGACAGAGTGTGTGTGTGAATAGATGTGTACACACACACATATATATGTATATTTAAAGAAAAGCTTTGCTATGATGCATAAAGAGAAAGGCAAGCCTTCCTGTTTAGACGGTGGATTTAAAGTACACTGAAATGAAACGAAAGTTCAGAATTGTAAAAATATTCAGTGCTAGTAGTATGTCCTTCATTTTCTTCTGATTTAAGTGGCTTAACTGTAGCGACAGAGCCAAAACCAGAATTTGGTTGCAGTTTGAACTTACAGTAATGTTGGTCTTTCAAACCAAGAGCTTTCCAGGTTTCCGTTTTCCTAACGAATATGAGGAGAAGCCTCAGGGAACCAGATCTTTAGACAAGTTTCTTTCTACCTATTTTCAGACTGCATCTTCCTGGTGACTGTGGTTTCAACAGTCTGTGCAACAGGCCACTGTTTTTCTGAGACAAGTAGCAAAGAAAACATTATTGGAATGTGCATAGGATGAATTTCAGTGTTTTAAGTCTAATGTGTAAAAATTTATTCAACAGAGGAGACCAAGCAAGTTTTAAGGCTGAGCTTGACTGAGTTTTCTCTGCCCAAATTTTATTTGCTGTTTGGAATCAGCAAAGTGAAATCAGCCGCAGTCATAGCGTTCCGCTCCAGCTATCGAGACAGGTCGTTTTCACCTGGTTCCTATGAGAGGGAGACTTTTGCACTGACTTCCTTGGAAACAGTTACTGAAGCTTTGCTGGAGATCATGGAGGTATGTGGTTCAAAACAAAAGAAATTATCCATAAAGGAAAATGGCACTGCTTATGCTTTCTACAGCCAAGCAGTGAAGTGAGATGTACCTCCCAAGATGTGGTAATGAACACTTAAGTAGCAGAATTCTGAGAACTAGAATAACTGAACAGTCTGAATTAGAATAATATATTTTCTGCATGTTACACATATTCAAACAATATAATTCTTTTTAGGCTTGTATGAGAGATATTCCAACATGCAAGTGGCTGGACCAGTGGACTGAACTAGCTCAAAAGTATGTTGTAGACCTCAAAACATAACCCCTAACTGCCCGTGTAGTACACTTAGAATTCTCAACTTCTCATTATACAGCCTCTTTGTTGTATATTTGTTTAATATAGTGTACTCTGTTTCTTCACAGGTTTGCATTCCAATATAATCCATCCCTGCAGCCAAGAGCACTTGTTGTCTTTGGCTGTATAAGTAAACGTGTCTCTCATGGACAAATAAAACAAATAATCCGAATTCTTAGCAAGGTATATGGGTTTATATCTGTTTTCCTTTGTGACTCATAAAATAACTAAAAAGTTTTATCTTCCCATCGAATATAGAACTCATCATAATGTGACAATACTTCCTTCAAGCATATTCTTGTACAGAGCTACCTAATTGGAAATTTAGTCTTTGTAGGACTGGCTTTCTGTTTTAAATTAACGTGGTGGCAGTAAGTTTCATCAGTGCTGCTATTTCTAGAGTAATAGTAGTTTTCAATACTGAGTTTAAAATTGGAGACACTGGGTTTTGTCCACAAAAGTCAGTATTTAAATAAATGAGAAATTGTTTGATAAGGCACCTAGCTGCATGCACATTATTCACAAGTTCCTTTTTTTAAAGGAAGTTAATAATCTAATGTGTTACAACTAAATAGAATGCAAAGCAAAACACATGTAAGAAAACTTTGAAACGGGCTATGTAGCTTGGTAATGATGTCCATATTTTCTAAAGAAGGTTGTGTTCTATAGCAGGTAACAGTGTTCTAAATATGCTTCCTTTAAGTATTTTTAGTGTTCTATGGACATAAAAAATTAATTGAACAGCATCTGAACTGTAGAATTATTCTGTAGTTCTTGCACCCTGTCCTGCACCCTTACTTTTTTAATACAAATTCTGCAGTTGTTTACAGCAGTAAACATATCACTTATCTAAATCTTCATTTCTAAAATTCCTTACAAATTGGTTTAATATTAACTCAAGCGTTATAAACTAATTGAAAGCGACAATTATTGTTTGGAGCTTTGATCTTTTTACAAAGCAAAATCTAATTATGGTTTCTATTTTTTTATTTTTATTTTTTCTACAAAAAGGGACTTGAGAGCTGTTTAAAAGGCCCTGATAATTACAACAGCCAAGTTCTAATAGAAGCTACGGTTATAGCACTCACCAAGCTGCAGCCTCTTCTTAACAAGGTAAACTACCGGATTTTTAGAGTAAACAGAGAATACATTTTGTAAATGAAAGTTATAATTACAAGAATAACCTCAAAAATATAAGTGTTGTGGTATCTGATGTTCACACTTCACTGCTATGACTGCTATGACTCATGTTCAAAAGTACTACATATGGGAAATGTGTCACAGATGTTTGTATATGGGACCTGTGCAAAAGCTTTAAAAAAAGCTTTGGAATGTACTGTTCTGCTTCATCAAACTGGGCCATAGCAATATAGATAAAGGCTATACCATAGTCCGTATTAATTCTCTCCAAAAAATTTTCAGTCTTGACTTTCAAATCTGTAATTGCTAATACATGTCTTTCTGATCACGGCTTGTAATAAATTTTAGTCTTATGTGGTATTAGTTTAGCCATTGTATGTTACTTTCATGAATTGATCATGATTAATGAACCGCTTTAAAATTTTGTTGTGCGGCATTGTCACACACATCTGAAAGAATATATTTCTAGGGTACAGTTGTAGAAGGGGATTTCTGGAGAGCATGAATGGGTCAGCAGCTTCTCATTTGTTAATGTATTAGAAAATGTGCTCGAAAAGAAAAGAAGTTAACTTGTTTTTCCTGCCAGGTATATTTGAATGGCTGGTTTAATATGCATGTTTGACTTTCATTCACATAGCCAAAGACTTTTAAAAAGTTTGGTAATCTTGACTTCAATTTGTTTCACTCTGTACTTGGTAGCTTTGCACAGACAGTCCTGTGTGTACCATCTGGATGGCACCGTCATATTTAAAATTAAAAAGAGCCAACAGTAATAGTTCTGATATGCTACTTAAACTTTCTTCCCCCCGTTAGTGTACCATGAACTTAGCGTTAAAATGCATAACCAATGAGTGACTTGACTGTCCTCTACACGCCTTCCGTGTCTTCCATGCTTGTATTGCACATTTTTCTGCATGTGGTGTTAGGCAGGGAAGAAACAACAGAAAGTCTTGTGTATCTATTGCTAGTTTGTTCTTTGAAAAATCTGCTGCGAAAGAGACCCAGGATTTGTTGAATGCCAACTCTTCCTGCCTAGTTTTCTGACTTGGAGATTAAATTGCTGGGCCAGTTATACGTGCAGAATTGCAATCCGTTTTCAACATGTGTTCCCGAATTGATAATGAAAGACACTGTTCAGTCTGGTGTAGGGCAATATGCATCTGACATTTCAGTGAGCAAGGGAAGAGGTAGAAAGGAGAAGGGATGGCTTCTAGGGGAGGGAGCAGAAGGCTTGAAATTAATTTGCTTTCTGCCATTCACTTGTTAAGTGCATCAGCACTATGGTTTCATATGAACATCTGTTTTGTTGGAATGGATGTGTTCGAGCACAGAACCTATGCTACAAGGTTAGTAATGCATATACAGAAACATGTCAATCCTATTTGCCTGTCATTTACAGGAACTGACTTGAAAGTGGAATCATGGCCTTTTACTTTTCCTTCTCCTTCCAGGATTCCCCTATGCACAAGGCCCTCTTCTGGGTAGCGATGGCAGTACTGCAGCTAGATGAAGTCAATTTGTACTCAGCAGGCACAGCACTACTTGAACAGAATCTGCATACCTTGGATAGCCTTCGAGTGTTCAATGATAAGGTAAGCAAGCCCTTCTGTTAGTAATCAGCTGTGATTAACCCTTAGTTTACATAAGCAGTTAGATCTGTTAAAAAGAAAAAAAAATTCCTTGTCCTCATGAACAGTAGTTAAGCAACTAAAACTGAAATTTGCATTGCAGACTGTTTCACTTGCACAATATCAGCAGTAAACTAAGATGTAGAGATGAAACTTTTATTATTCTGTCCTAAACTGGAACAGAAATGTATAGATATCTTCTAATCAAGAGCACAATTGATATTTTCCTGTAAATTCTTAAATTACTATGTTTTTTCACTTAAAAAAAAAAAAAAAAAAAGAATTATGATGAGTAACCTTCAAAGAAATTTTTCACCACGAGGGTGGTGAGGCACTGGAGCAGGCTGCTGTCCAGAGAAGCTGTGGATGCCCCATCCCTGGCAGCGCCCAAGGCCAGGCTGGATGGGGCTTTGGGCAGCCTGGGCTGGTGGGAGGGGTCCCTGCCCATGGCGGGGGGTGGCACTGGGTGGGCTTTAAGGTCCCTTCCCACCCAAACCATTCTGTGATCCTATGAAATACTCTTGTGTCTTATTTTCTCTGGGTCAGAGTCCAGAAGAGGTGTTTATGGAGATCAGGAGACCACTTGAATGGCACTGCAAGCAGATGGATCATTTTGTAGGGCTAAATTTCAACTCCAACTTCAACTTCGCACTAGTGGGGCACCTCCTGAAAGGTAAGTATAGATGTTGCTGTTCATTTTTACATGAATATTCTTAATTCAGAAATAAATACAAGTCTAAGAATAAAGGGGGAAAAAGTGGGTGGTGGATTTGAAGTAACTCAGGTCACAGAACAGATACAAAATTAAATGTTCTTTGACTAAAGGACTTTGCTGCTTTCGTTTATGCATGTCCTATGACCTTCAGTGCAAATGATGTACGTTCTTACCTGTCACAGGAATGTGTGGCCTCACTTGTTGCATTCATTACATCTTCCTCCAAGAATACTTTCTATGTGTGTTTGCCTGTTATTCAGGCTGTTTCTTTTAGAAGACTGATTTGTGAGATAATAGATGCAGAGACATTTGTAATTATGTGATTTTTACGGGGAGGGACAGAAATAATAGTCCCAAATATTCAATTTCTGTTAGCATTGTACTTCCTTACCCTTTATATGAAGTGTCCTGAGAACATGCTGAAAAATATTTATAAATATGTTTAAAATATTAATGTTTCATAAATACGCATTCAAAAATTAAATACAATATTTGGTGTTTTAACCTCATTTCTTAGGGTACAGGCATCCTTCTCCTACCACTGTAGCAAGAACAGTAAGGATTTTACATACACTACTAGCTCTGGTTAACAAACATAGGAATTGTGACAAGTTTGAGGTGAACACCCAGAGTGTGGCTTACCTAGCAGGTAAAATTAAACAAACAAACAAACATTCTTTTAAACTTGTGCTAACTGAAAAGGAATGGATTATTGTGGGAATTCTTATGTTATCGGGTTGATTAAAATTGTACCAATATAAAGGAAACTTATAACTGGAGATGGACAAGAGTCTGGGTTAGGCTGGGGTACATCAATGACAGCTTGTTGTGGACTGGAGGCTTGCCAACACAGGACCCTACTGTGCAGCTTTGAAATTAATTCAGTGAGGCTGAAGGTTTGTTGGTTTAAATACTGAAGTGTACACCTTAGAGCATTCATATTTCTAGTGGTCTAGAAATAGAAATTGTGACTATACGAGGGCAAATATTTAAATCACGTAATTCTAACTGGTTGGGGAATATAATTCTTTTTAAATGACATCCTTTTAATCTGTACATTTCAGTAAGGTGTAATTACATCTCTGTGGTCTTCTTTGTACTAAGTAAAAAATTTAAATTGATGGAATATTGCTTACGTTCTTCAATGTATTCCTGCCATAGAAAACTTATGTTAGCTTTCTTTGAATTTTTAGCTTTGCTGACAGTGTCTGAGGAAGTTCGAAGTCGCTGCAGCCTAAAACATAGGAAGTCTCTCTTGTTGACAGACGTTTCAATGGAAAATGTTCCTATGGATACATATCCCATACATCACAGTGACACTAGCTATAGGTTGGTTGCCTGACTTGTAGATAATAAAAGTTATCCAAATTTCAATATTTGTTTCCTTTAGTAAGTTATCTAAATGTAACCTGTGGTATACAGAAAACTAATACCCATGTTCATTAAAGCTAAGTTAATGTTCAACTACATATTAGAGGTTCCTGACCAGTATGCTACTTTACTGTGATCAAGAGTCACAAAGGAATTTATGTATTGAATTCCTGTAGATTTAATTTTGAGATCTCTGAAGCTATTTCAGAGCTTAACTGCTTTGGAGGTTCTTAAGCTTTTTGCTAACCCCTTTCTACAAGACCTAATTTCACCTCATTTTTCCTTTATATTTTAGAAGAAAACTCTGTGTCTTTTTGAGATCTTTAGGACATGTACAAGTAATCACTTGGTTCCTGTCATTGGAAAACCTTGACATCTTACAGTCTGTCTATAAGCAGCCACAGAGATAAGCTAGGAGGTCAATCTAGAAGTGACATGCAGAGCCAGTTTTTCTCAGTACAGAGCACTTTACTCAGTACCTGTCTTTTTAGCATCGAGTATGGAGTAGCTGATTATTAAATGTCTTACATCTTGCCTTATAGGCTGATTTCCATGTGTTCTTCTTATTGCTTTATTTTTTTCTCTTAAGCATTATGTTCATAACAGATTTGTTAGTTTTCAGACATTTTTGCTAGCAAAGTAATTACTATTTCTTAATACATATTTGTGGGAGATTAATCTGTTAGGAAGGATACTTTGGCTAGTTGAAAAATTAATGCCTAAATGTGCAACGGTTTTAAAGATTTTCTTAATTTAATTTCTCTGCACTTTCAGGACACTAAAGGAAAATCAACCATGGTCATCACCAAAGGGGTCAGACAGACATCTGGCTGCCAGTTACCCGACAGTGGGACAGATAAGTCCTCGAACACGAAAATCCATGAGTTTGGATATGGGGCAGCCTTCACAAGCGAACACTAAAAAGCTCCTAGGTTATTAAGATACCTAATTTACTAATTTGTCTACGGAATACCCCAGGAAGTGTTACTGGAGAAAAATTATACTTGTATTTGTACTGACTTTAAGTGGTTATTCCCAATTCAGAGGAATGTATGCAATTTCTGCAAAATACAAATAGAGAACACTACAATTAAAGAGGAATAATTCAGTTGTTTTGATCAGAGAGGGAGGAGGAGGCAAACGTGATACTCAGAATGTGCATGTTGAAGTGGCAAAAAAAAAAAAGGATATTCCAGATACTAAAGGTTCATAGTGCCAATTTTCTGCCACCAGCACTCTGTCAATAAAACCAAGAAGCTGAATACTTTAGCTTAGCTGCTATATTGAATACTCTGTCTTACAGTAGAAGAAATGGAACAAAACATTTTAGATGTTTTGGAAGCAATCCGTTTTTTTTATCCATGGCTCCTCATCATGTTTATAAGCAAGTCTTAATATCAAAGAAATGACATGAGTTCCTTCGCATAACTTCTGGTTACCCTTTTACATTGTGGCATATATGGAAGAAGAGGGGCATTTCTTTCATTACAATCCTGTTACTGCTTCCTTTTCAGTAATCACATTTTGGCATGTTTATTCAATGTGATGTGTCGACCAGGAAACCATAGCATGCCCACAGCTTACATACTGGAATAAATTGCATGCCATTCTCATATGTATTGTGAAGCATTTTGGAAACTGTGATGGAGAGCGGCATGGTGTGACCGTATTTTCTCTACCATCCCTGAAAATGGTGAAAATGTCCCCAGATTCCTATCAATATATTGTAGATAGGATAGCTTGGCCAGAAAATCGGAAATACTTAGAGTATGGATTTAGGTTTAATGTTTTTAATTTCCTGATAAATTGTTTTTAGGTACAAGGAAAAGTTTTGACCATTTGATATCGGACACAAAGGCTCCTAAAAGGCAAGACATGGAATCTGGAATCACAACGCCTCCCAAAATGAGGAGAGTAGCCGAAAATGATTATGAAATGGGTGAGAAACAGGACTAACATTTTCAGAATAACACTAATTATAAATGCTTTGTATATATATACAAAGGATTATTTCTAAATTCAGTGTTTATTTGCTTAGGTAAGGTACTACAAGGTAAGGGAGAAATATCTTAAAAATGTCTTGTGGAGAGTACAGTCTTCCTTATCACTGGCAATTGAGATTCAAATTAGAATTCCTCAGTTTACAGACACAGAATAAGGGGCAGCTATAAAGTACTGTATACAGGAGTGAAATGAAATAAGTAAAATTTGACTTTTTATGACTTACTAAACCCTAGCTGCAAATTTTTGCAGATGGAATGTGACGTAATGCCTAGAATGCCTCTCTTCATCTTCTCCCACATTTGCTTCCTGTACCCCCATCCCCAATTGCAATGCAAGACCAGGGTTCTTCTGTTGTATCTGATGTCAGTCCGCTGCCTGACCCTGAATATGTTACTTACCACCCCTGGGCCTGTATTTCACTAAATAGGAAATTGGGGTTATTGTTTACCATTTGATAATACATCCCATGTGACAGTCTAGCGCTGCTAGTATTACAGCATAATTGTTGCTTTTATACTTTATGAAAATTCTAGTGAACTCTGAAGTTTGCATATAACTGAATTTGTTGTGCAAGAGCTAATTCTATTTTGGTTTGGGTTTATTTTGCTTTGGATGAGCTGCTCTTTTTTATCTGGCAGAAACCCAGAGAATATCACCGCAGCAACACCCACATCTTCGAAAAGTTTCTGTTTCTGAGTCAAATGTCCTCCTAGATGAAGAAGTTCTGACTGACCCAAAAATTCAAGCACTGCTGCTTACAGTTCTTGTAAGCCTTCTTTCTATGTATTATTGTGTTATTTTCTGATGTTCTTTTATCTTCCAAAGAAGCATACGTGTTCCTTGCAGTGCTTCTAAATTCACGTGGATCAGAATCAGTATGTGATATGCAAGTGTATTCTTTTGTTGGTTTTCTTCAGACTTTCTATGAATCGCTTTTATAAATGTATTTTAAAAATACGTGAGAGCAAATACTGAATTTTCATTATTTTGTATTGTTTTGCAGAACATGTCCAACAATTGATTCCTTTTCCTAGCAGATTTGTATTACAAACTAATTTTATGTAACAAGAAGCTATTATGTACTGTATTTTAAAAGTTAAGTGAAAATTGTTGAAATTCCAGCATAATTCAATTTAAAACTCGACTAACTAGTAATATAGCTACCAGTATGATAGTGCTTTCCTCAGATGCACCAATACAGTTTACATTCCTGTTATAATTCACATAGAGTCAGTTGCACAGTTTTGTCAAAAACTGACTAGCTATTTTTTTTGCCCAAATAGAAGATACTACCAGCTGTTCTTATTGTTTCCCATGTACACATAAAGTAACTTGATTCCATGTCTGAAGAGGACATATACATTAATCTTCTGTAATGCTGCTTTTTTTGCAGTCCAGAAATACTAAAATCTGAAAGTACAACAAGAAACAAAACAGCCTGAAACTACTCAAATTCACTTATTAGAAGGATGCTAATTTAATCCTTTACGTTATCACAGGCAACGTTAGTGAAGTACACTACTGATGAGTTTGACCAGCGGATTCTGTATGAGTATTTAGCAGAAGCCAGTGTTGTCTTTCCAAAGGTCTTTCCTGTTGTGTAAGTATCTAAAACTCTGTTTATGATGACTGTGTACTTGGCCTTTCTTTAAAAGGTCTCTGGACCAGGACAAGTATGTATGAGGTACTTACATTTACATTTGTAGGTAACCTTACATTTGTAGGTTACTAGCTGCAATCTGCCCTTGCCTTGTTGAGACAAATGTCCATTGCAACTTGAGAATTATCCTTCTTCCCTATCTTAAATGAATATAATGTTCTTACTAGAATAGGCATGCTCAGATACCAGTGCTACAGATGGTCCTCAAAAGCACTCTTCAGTGTTGGGTTCCTGGGCAGGTTGGCAGAGCGTGGGAGAACGCTGTGCCGCTGTTGCTAGGGAGCCTGTCTGCGCACATCGATTTCTCCTGAAAGCTTTCAGCGTCATCGCTGCCATTAGTCTGGTGACTTCGCATGGCTTTATCACTTACTTGATACTGCGGGGAATCCAATTACATTTTAATGTGGTCGTATAGTTTTTTTTATACAAGTCAATATATACTTTCTCTTAGATATTATTTTTGTAACGGTTATACTCAGATTTTTTAATAAGTAACCCAAGAAAATGATTTAAAGTGTGGTTCAAGATACTCTTTGAATGTATTTCTTTAGATACAGGTTAAAAGTAGTATGCACTATGGTCAATATATGCAAGGGAAACACAGCTATCAGAAGTTAAAGTGAGTAGACTTTTAAAACTGACTGGTGCATGATTTAGGATTAATGTTACCTTCTTCTGGTTTTATAAAGTAATGGTCAAAGTATAAACAAGTTCTGTGAGTTACTGAAATCACAATTGTAAGTAACTGGCATTTGCATCAAAGGACAAAAAGTAATTAGGAAGCCCTGAATAGACTCTCCTCTTTCCCATTATGGGAATTTCTCTGAGCTCATGATGCCTTATAAAGGGTCAACAAAGAGGCTGCTTGAATTGCCTGTATCATAACTGCCCGAGTTGTAGGATTTTCTTTTTTTTTTCTTTTTTTTTTTTTTTCAGTTATGGGCATGATATAGTCCAGTAATACAGTAAGATTAAAGCTTGAGTTCTGCAAGGGAGCTCGAATGAGACAGTGCCCTCACAAGTTTACAAAACTGCTTTGAAAGTTCAGGTCGGCCATGTACACAAATCCAGGGAATAATTCTTTTGGTTTAAAATGATTAACATATTTGCAATTTAAAGTGCCAGGCAAAGAGAATGCTCTAGTGGGTCCTATTGTTACTACAAATAATGAAAAGTGTTATTTCTCTTAAATGTCCTCACTGCATTCTACTTCTAAAATCACTGAGAGTTTGAAAATCCCACTTTAACTGCTGTTTGTTAAAGTCAGTAGTGAACTGCATATTTATTTTGTGAAAAAAATAAGCCACTGCTCTTTTCCTTAGGCATAATTTATTGGATTCCAAGATCAATACCCTTTTGTCGCTGTGCCAGGATCCAAATTTGTTGAATCCAATTCATGGGATTGTTCAGAGTGTTGTCTACCATGAAGAGTCTCCACCCCAATACCAAACTTCTTATCTACAAAGTAAATATTTGCTTTCTTTTTTTTTTTTGAACTGCTGAATTTTAAGTTAGATTTGCTTATGAAAATGTTTCAGAATTATTGCAGCCTTAATAAAACAGCAAGTCAGTTTTGTTGTGTGGATTCTCTCCAACTTCATAAATCCTAGTAATAGTAACTGTTTGTATATTAAAAGAACACACAAATATATTAAAAGAACTGACACAAATGATAAAACTGCTTGCTGTAGTTGTGAACCAGACATCACAAGTATAATACTCAGTATTCTGTTTCCACTAACCAAGTTAAATGAGGTGCAAAACATTAACAGTGTTGATGAATGGTGAGTTTTAAGTTAACCTTTTAAATTAGGGGTTGATTTAATTATTGGTAAATTCTGTAGAGTAATGTTTGGTTTTCAGCACCCAAGCTCCACTTTCATGTGACACTTGAGCACTTAAAACCTAAATATTTTTTTATGATCCTTAATCAGAGACTCTCCAGGAATATTCATAAGAAACAGGTGATGGTTGAGAAAAACTTATATGTTGATATAATTTCCAAAGTGAGATGCATATTCGCATGTTAAATTTATCTTTTAAAATATTGTCTAGAATGTATTGCATGTATTGCAGATCTACGATTTTGAGGTTTTTGCAACTTATGCATGTCAAATTAGAATTCCATCATTTTATCTTATGCAGTTTGGACAAAATTTAGTGTTTTCAATCTTCAAATAAAATATTTCACTTCCATGCTGAAGTAAATCCAAGTAATCCTCCATGCATACTTTCTAGTTGTTTTCTGTCAACTGAGAACTGTGTTTTTGTGGTAACATTCAATTTGTTGTTGTAGGTTTTGGATTTAATGGGTTATGGAGGTTTGCTGGACCATTTTCTAAGGTAAGAATAGTACTCTGTATGTAAGTTCATCGGTGTTTTACCTTTGTTCTCTTTATAAAGAACATCGGTGCTCCAGGAAGGCTGCAGATAAATGATAAATTACAGAACTGATATGAGTGAATTAGTAACATACGGCTCACTTTTATGGCTAAAACGGTTTTCTAGCCTGCAGTGGGTATTTTGACAGACTCAGTAAAGTCAAGTTACTGAATTTGGGTAGAAGCAGTCAGGTGTGTAAATATACCTTTCCAGCACTCCCATGTTCACTGCTAAGGGACCTTGGACGTACATCGTTCAGAAACTCTTTAGTTTATTGTCTATATCTTACAGTTTAAGGGATTAAATTGATAAGAGTGATAATTCCATAAGGACAAATTTTATGTTACAGCAGAAGAAATAAAAGCATTGACCATCTGTACTGCTATTTGTTCCCTCTAATTGTAACAAGAACTAGATGAGCAGAGTAGGCAGGTTCTGGATGTTAGGTTTTAGGGGCATAAGTAATGCTCCTAATAACATGTTAGGTTTGGGTAGCTGTGGCACCTTATGAATGAAACAGCCTCTCTTTTCTGACTTTGTCGTTCCCAGCAGTACTGAAGTTACACCTACAAGTGATCTTTAATATGTACATTTAGATTAATCTGGAAAAGACCACAAATCAGTTTTTGCTTATACTTGCATCAAACGCTTTTTAAGATTTTTCAGGCAAAACCAATGTAATCTTAGAGTGAGTTCTAGGGTAAAGCTCATATTGACAGAAACGTATGAAGAAAGGAATCAAATCTTTTTTTCCCCTCATCACCCACAGCAAACACAAATCCCAGACTATGCTGAACTCATAGTGAAGTTTCTTGATGCCTTGATTGACACGTATTTGCCTGGAATTGATGAGGAAACCAGTGAAGAATCTCTCCTGACACCCACATCTCCATATCCTCCCGCAGTGCAGAGCCAGCTTAGCATTACTGCTAACCTTAACCTTTCCAATTCCATGACCTCGCTCGCAACTTCCCAACACTCCCCAGGTCAGTAGCTGTTGTGATACCACATAGGTAAGGGAAATTTATTGAATTTACTGTTTGTGCAGCCAAGTACTCAGTCTCATTGTCTTTTGGGGTGTTTTTATGCATCAAACATCATTGCATTCTTGAGTCAAATGAATATTAAACTGTTGACTAAGCTCTTACACTAGTATTCAGATGTTGGATTTTGTCCATCACAAAAGCTGTCTTCCAAGTCGTTATTCATGAAGGAAGTAACATTAAGTGCATCAGAACAAACAGCAGCTGCATCTTAATATGGAACATATACAACAGTGAATCCTAGAAAATTAATAAATATAAACACATAATCATGATGTTTTGCAAGGAGAATAATACCTATTTAGGCACTGCAAGCTAGCACATATTAGGAAAAATAATCAAGAGCTGTGCCATGGACAAGCGTGTCTGGACTGACTCAATTTCAAGTGACTATATGGTTTCTGGCCAATACTCCTATAGGCAGCACCATATGGAGGTCAAACTCTCCTTGAAGAAAAGAAGTGTTCAGGTGGATGCACATGGAATACTGGGTCAGTTTAGACTACCATATTGCCAGAAATGTGCTGATGATCAAATGACACTGTTCAAGAAAAGTACAGTCATCAAGGCTGTAAATGGATGGAAACACTAAATTCCTTCTGGCTTGGGGAGAGGGGAATTACAGGGAAATGCAGAGGTTAAATACAGCAACATAAGTTTTCAGGGTGAAAAATGAAAAAAATAGAGTAAAAAGTATTCCGTATAGCATCTGGGGCATAAGCTAGATAAAATTAAATATAGGAAGAAAATGGAATGTATGTCAAAGAAATCTACATGAAGATTCCTCCTGAAGTGATTTTGGATTAGTGGCTCATACATTGAGGAAGTACCTTACTCTTCTTTGTCATAAAAATTATACTGTCTGATATTTCTTAAATGATGATTTAACCGTTGTGGTTCTGAACACTGAAGCACTGAAGTCAATGAACCTTTTATTTCTGCTTTGTTTCTAACCATGATGAAGGGCTAGAAGCCACTTGTATTTAGGTGTGATAATTATGGAAGCTTGGGGTTTTTTTTGACTCTTTTTTGTTACTTGCTGGTTTCTGCCAGCGCTGAAATAAGTCCCACTCAGCTGTACATAGCTCTACTCAAGAAATTTGGTCTTCAAGGTCATCGGCTTTCTCACAGATGCTTTGCATGGTTTTTGTTGCAAATACTGCAAAGGTTGAGACATGCGGTGGTACAATATGCAGAGGTGAGACAGTGTTATGTGTTGTTTGAATAATGTGGGAATAGTGATTTTTTTTTATGCAGTGAAAGGCAGCTACAACTTTTTTCCCAGTCTGAGAATTCAATCATTTCGTGATATACCGATGCTGAGTTCTAGAATTATATTTTATGATGCCTGTCGGTGTAAATATACTGAAAACAGGATTTACTTTCCAGTCCCGCCAATTCAAGGTGATGTATTACATCAAATAATGTTGTTTGAAGTGAGGAGAGAAAATGTGAAGGGTATTTTCCATAGTTGTTACCTCTCTTTCTGCTACGTAATTAATGGCACTTTTTAGCCTAGAGGAGACCTTTGTTGTCATTGTGGCCATGGTACTGTTTCCTTGTTTTGCATTCCTGCCTGAGAACAAGTAAGAAAAGAACATTGGCGTGAAAGGACTTACTGGGAGCATCCTGGAATCCCATTTGATTTGAGCAGTAAGAACAGGTAAAAGTTGAGTTTGGAGAAGCTTTACAGATTACTATTTTACAATGTCAGTTATTTGTTATAAATACATAATGCAGCTGCTGTGTTATATTATCGTGCAATTCATCCTGTATATAGAAATATTTCTGTATTATCTATACCTGTACTCTGTTAGTGTTGGTTAACAACCAGGATTATGGAAAAGGAAGGCGGTTTGAGAGAAACATTCTCATTTAGCATACAGCTAAAAATGATCTGTGATGTTAGAACAGGAAGAAGGATTAAAACTAAAGGAGGAAAAATACAGCTTGCCATCAGTGTGAAAATAAGTACATTATGGACAGCCTCTTTCCATGCAGTATGTAGCATCAGTAGCAATTCCAGCAGTTATTTTTCCAAGCATGAAGCGATGACGTAGGATTAGGCTCTTGGGAGGGGGGGGGGGGGGGGGGG
>VXAA01002488.1:411620-429045 GCA_013399115.1 Anseranas semipalmata
GGGGCGGTGTCGGAGTGTATGACCATTTTGCTGTGTAAACATCTTTCTTTTTTACCCCTCACTTTATGTTCTTAAGCAGAAGGAATTAAGCCAGCTCTTCAAAAACTTCTTTCAAGTGTTCCACAAGCAGATGGGTTTTATCAAATGCTGGTTAAAAGCCCATCTCCACAAGCAGTGTTAGAGAGGAACTAGTGAACTTGTTAAATGATTCGGGATACTAATGAGTCTGTAATAATGCATTTTTGGCATAATGCTTGGACATGAAATGTTAAAAGACCTGTATGAAGGTGAGAAGATTACTGAGGGAAAATTTTGCTGTCACAGGCCTTTCCTATGAAAAACTGAAGCATATTTAGCTGCTGTTGGTTATCAAGTAGGTATATTTTTCAAATAATTTTGTTTTTCTAGATTTGTTTTTTTGTTGTTGTTGTTTTTTCCCCTGAAAGCTGAAAGGAATGCGAAGGGTAGTAATAAAGTTCAGCCTATGAAGACTGCTTATTTGAATAGGCTTGAGTTCCTTCAAAAATTTAGAAGGTGGATTTGCAGGTTTGTATCTCTTGACTTTGGGTATTTTTATAGTAATATTTTTAAACAGGAATTTTTAAACAAGATTTTTGGCAGATATGAGAGATCATACATTTAAATTTATTAAAACTTATATTTCTGAATGTTTAAATAGAATAAAGTATTACTTTGTATTCATTTTCTGTAGTCTTGTATTAAGAACACAGATGCACTGTAAATTGCATATAGGCAAAAACTTACTAATGATTCCAGTTTTATGTAACCACACTGGAGACATCTTCATAAAGAATCAGCCTTTAAAGGTGTTTCAAGCTAGTGAGAAACTGCCTTAAGTGATTACTATTTTATGAAAGTCTTGTGTTGACTGCTTAATTTTCCCATCATCTCTCACTGTTTTTTATTTGCTTGAGCATTCTTGCTTCTTTCTAGCAATTTCAGTACAAAGACTTTGTATTTGGTCAGGGGATCTCCCGCTTTCTGAAACTGGGGACCAGGTCACAAAGTGGAGCATTTCATTTTGCCCCTCCATCTCACATTTATTACTTTGCTCCACCTTAGTCGATATACAGTTTCACTAGTTTAAACTGTTATATTAACCAGTGCAACTTTGCATGCTTTGCTTTTTAAGCTGCTTAATTTTATTAAAAATTTAATTGGTCTTCCAGCACTTTATATGGCTCCATTGCTGCCTTCAAGAATTTTGCGTTCTCCTTAACCATGTCTAGAGGTGCAATGGCGGTGCTTACTCATTCCCTCCTCACTGTAGAGACAAGAATAAGGGAGTAAGCATATCTGCCAAGATCAAAATCATCGGGAAAAGAATTATAGAATATGAACTAAAGGTGGGCCACAGGATTTCTTAAAACAGCACGTCAACTATCGGACTAATACGGGATGCAGGCCTGTCATGGGCTTACTCTGATTTGAGAACTACTGAACAAGAAAATCAAGTATTTAGAGTTACTTTGTCACATTGAGTTAAAGAAACTATTTCATCCGAGTATTTTTTTTTTTATTATGCTAACAAATATATTAAATTGCAGATAACGTGAAAAATTCTATTTCTTGCATCTGGAAACAGCTAGGCAAGATTGTTTATAAATGTTTTGTCTGTCAGTACTCCCCTTCCCCCCCGTCATGGACATTATTCACTTATGTTTTTTCTTTCATTCTGTGTCTGTGAAGCTTCTCTGCCTTGCTCTAAATCTGCAGTTTTCATGCAGCTTCCTCATCAAGGTACACTCTACTTCCATCATATTTGCACGAGATACTGCTTGGTCTGCTTTAGGGTTGGGCTTGTGGCATGAGAAGTGGTTTACTAATCCTTTTGAACATGGGAATGGCTTCAGTGTAAGTGCTAAGCTGTTGCATTTCTTGTGTGATGCTAATAATATTTGATGATATAACAGGCAAAGAAGGTCATTCACATCTTTAAGAATAAGGTAAATTTGGTAATAGAGAAGTGGAAGTTTGGTATGTGAAATTATTCTGCTGCAGATACTAAGCTAAAATGTAGAACTACCTCATATTAGCTCTTACGTTAAAGCTGACTTCTGTGAGCCTTCAGTTGCACACCACCAGAAAACAGGCACAAGCTCTTTGGACTAAATTGCAGCAGACAGAGGCTCAATAAAATGGATACTCATCAACACCATTTGATTTCTGTTTCTATATGGAGAAATAAAAAAAAAGCTGCAGAAGACTTTTTTTTACTCACACCCGTGGGTTGCTTCCTATTCTCATCATAGTTTGTGACTTTAGTAAGCTCACACCCACACAGGGAGTGGAAGGATGACAGCCTGCAGGCAGCTTCTGGCTGGAATTTTGATTTTCCCTGTAACTGTAAAATAGTGGAGTGTATTCACTCTTCTTGCTCATGCCAATGACACTCAATTTCTTATAGGAATGAGACATAAAACTGTGGGAGATATCATGTGTAGTTATAGGATTTTGCTCTAACCTTTTTATTTGCTGTCAGACATGCTAATTTTTGCTGCTGGTTGTACTTTGAGCCTCTCCCATTAAAATACCATTCCTGCTATTCATTCCAATGCTGCATATGTACTGTAAGTGTTTGAGTGTTGTTAAACATGCCTCAAACAATCATTTTGTTGCAGAAGTAATGTGACAGCTACAGTAAGATATTGCCACACGAATGATTAACTCAAAGTAGAATTATCATAAAAGTAATAATTGATTGGAAGTATGTCTGCAGTAAACAGAAGTCTCAGCTTTTATATCTTCAAACGACAGACTGTCCGAAGACGTTAGAGTAATAGCTCATAACCCAAGGCTTTCATGTGTTGTCGTATGTCAGCGTGAAGTTTACACTGATGGGGTTGTTCTGGAGGGTTGTTTGATGTGATTCTTTTAGCACAGCATAGTAAGGGTTACCTTGTCCTGCAGAGAACATCTGAAGCTTCTAGGAAAGGTATATGCACTTGGGTATAAATCCTGTCTGGTTTCATCCTCATCTTGTACTCTGTAAGCCTCCCACCTCTGCCTGGGGGAGCTGCACTTTTGCAGAAGCACTCGTCGTTAAGGTTTCCAGAGTCACCTGTTCTGTGCGTTCCTGTTAATATCCTTCTTAGAAAGCTGCTTCTGTAGTTGTTCTTGTTAAAAGTTAATTCTTGGTTCTTTTTTTCCTCTCTTGATTTGCCAGGGCTTAAATCATTATAATTGGTGTCTACACTCAACTCTTCAAGTGAATACCTGCATCAGTTCTATTTCTGATGTATCCAAAATAAGCCTACTAAGCCCTTTCATTCCATATCCTCCAGGCAGTGAGACAGTCCTCAAAACATGTACTTCATGTACTTTCACTCGTCTTTCTATTCTTGAGCCAAGATTCAGTGTTGAGGGGATTTTAAGGTCCTTGTATACACACAAATCTTCTCAGGTAGCAAGAATCAGCCTCTGCCACTGCAGCAGCATTCTGCAGGTTCAGAAATGAACCTTCCTCAGACCGCCAGGCCCCTATTCAGCAGCAGCCATTGCCTTTGGGCTGGAAGGAGCCCATAGGTTTGACAGTCTGACAGGTCTGGCTTTTGCATTCTCTGGGAGGAAGAAGAGACTTGAGTTAAACTTAATTTGCTCGCTGTTCTCAAGACTGTAGCCAAAAAGGGCTGTGTGGCTTGCAAGACTTCCATCTAGTGTTTTCAGTGATTACATGTAGTGGTATGGGTGCTGTGAGGATGGAGTGGAACCCTTCATCTGCTGGCTGAATGTTATATATAGAGCCAGTCATCTGCAGGCCTTAAGACAGAGGATTGTTCCCAGGCCAAACTAAATAGCCTGATATCCCAGCAAAACTTGGGCTTTGAGAAGAACCAAATCAAATTGGTATTCTGTACAATTTCAGTTGTAATTGTATCTCACCTGGAAGCAGGAAGCGGATACTAAAAACCATATTCCATCCTTGTGACTGCTGGTGTCTTGTTAAGGCAATAGTCTGCACTTGCAAGAGCCCCGCCGAGGCAGCACTGCCCAGGGGGTCTCCTCCGAGGAACAGCTCAGCGCATCGAAGTCAGGCACGTACCGAATTACCCGTCTCTCTCTGGCAAACTCTTTCCATTCACTTTACAGAGAGACTGGCTTCCTGTGTAGGTGCCTAAAGTTAGACTGCGAATGTTCGTCTCATTTGTACAGAGTTGGTGTAACGTTACGAAGTGTTCAGTACGGATCTCTGGTTATATTTTTTTATCAGTTTGTCAGACAAGACTTTCTTGGTTGGCTGGGAAATCCTTGTTTACGAAAGAGCAGTCTTGAAAAGTGATGGTGCGAATTTTCTCCAAGCTTTGGCCCTAGTGTTCCCTGACTCTTAATTTCAGAGGGCTTCTTTTTGAGGTTATGTATGGAGTATTTTATTTTCAAGTACCCATGCACATTCTACCAACAAGCATTTTATAGAGTGTGCCTTTTGTGAACGAGGAACCGTGTCCACAGGGAAGCGCTGATGCTGCTGTCAGCTCCCAAAACGGAAGGCGCTGAGCAGCCCCCTGAACCGGAGCGCTGGGTCTCACTGGCCTGGTTGTTACTAGCGAAGTTCCAAGCATATTTGCAGTAACTTTTCCTGTCATTATGAATGTTAATATGTATTTATAGTCACAGTATGTGCGTATATATAAACTGAACAACATTATTCAAATGCAGATGTCACACGTCTCTGTTCAGTTCACTCTGGATTTGCACACTGGTTTTGCTGCCCAGGTTGTGCTGTGGCACGCAGTAGATGAGAAGTTAGGACAAGCTACTTCGCATGTGCTTAGCACCTGTTTTGAAAATATTTGCATTTTGATTGCTATTACATGTAGGTGCACTGAACAAATTGTGAGTGAGAAAACGTGGTGTTCCGTAGCGGCTTTCAGATCAGAAGGTTCTGAAGGTATTTAAATGTCCACCTGAAATGCATCCTTTTCCCTCCAGGTTGCTCTACATGTCAGGTGTTATTGCAATGCAATTTGAAACAGCTGGAAACCTTGCAAATATGATACTGTTAGAACTTGGTTTTAGTGGTGCTACTGAGACTGTTGGGAGAACAAAGAGTCCACTGTTGATCACAGCACGCTTTTTCAAGGATTTTCTTGTTAGAGTGACGAAAATATTGCATCTTCAGATCCTTAATGCACATTTGGCTTAAGTAAATGAATAATGCCCACTTGAAGTATCTTTTTAAAAAGTAGGTTCTGAGAATAAAATCTAGCAAGTTCCCAGACACAGGCAGTTCAGCACATCTCCGAAGTTCGTCCATCTAAATCATATGGGCCATCTCCTTTTTATTTACACATATATATGGTATTTCCTATATTAAATAAAATTGCTATTTCTGTTTGGCTAGACATGACTTGATGAATTCAGTGACTTGTTCATACCCCTGTATATTTTCATAGTGTTGTGATGTAGACAACAAATCAGCTGGTGTCCATGGGAGTATTTTATCTTTTTTTCTTGGACACAGGCTAAACTAACATCAAATCCAGTCTGCAGCTTTAAAAAAAAAAAAGAAAGAAAGAAAGAAAGAAATCTATTCGAAGGGGTCGTGTTGAAATTTGCCCTGCATGAATGCGTGTGGATGGGCACCACGGGTTAGCACGTGGAGGTGTTTGATCTGGTCAGAGGCTGTGCTTTCCCTGAGCACAGAGTCGTACATTTGATCCTGAAAAAATGATTTTTCATATTACAGAACTGCAATAAAACAGCTATATCAGATCTCTCATTTACGAGTCATCACCACCAGTAAGGCTGTGTTATGTCTTGCTAAAACAGTTACAAGTTTGTTGTTGTTGTTGTTTTTAATAAATTGTTCCTCGGATGTCTGAAGTGCTTTCCAGCTAGGGCAGCACCGCTGGTCGCTTGTGTCACGAAGGGCTGTTTCCGCACCGCCACCTGAACGCATGGCAGAACCGGGCCGTGTTCCGAGCACAGCGTCACCGAGTGCCACCCGTGTCGCCGTTGCCTGGCCCGTGCGTGGTCCGGAGGGCGCTGCCTGGTGGGGCGCGGGCTCCGTGCGCTCTGCGATGCCCTTATTTTGGTGTCAAGGGCATCACAATCTTTTGTACCACATAGGCGCCCACATGCTAACCTGTTTATTTGCAGAAGCATCCGTCCTTAGAGCGTTAAGCCCCAGGGTGGGCAAAGCAGTGAGGCTAACCCCGGTCTGTGTGTTTCCCCAGGGATCGACAAGGAGAACGTGGAGCTCTCGCCCACCGCCGGCCACGCCAACAGCGGGAGGATGCGCCACGGCTCCGCCAGCCAGGTGCAAAAGCAGCGAAGTGCTGGCAGCTTGAAACGTCACAGCATTAAAAAGATTGTGTGAAATTGGGATTTTTTTTTTTTTTTTTGGAAACTGACTGACATACGTGGGCGTCTTGCAAAGGGCCCCCCACCAGTTGTGATGCTGCACTTAATTTTTAAAGTTCCCATCCTGTCAGCCGTGTTGCCAGATGATCAACTCCTGAAACATTGCCTGAATTTTAATGCCTTCTTTTCTTTTCTCCTGTTTTTGATTTAAGCCAGTGTTTCAGAACTGCTTGTAGATCCTGATGGACTTTGTAGCCGAAGAAAGTGTGGAGTTCTTTAACGCTGCAGTACAGTATCTTGTCCAAATATGAAAGCCATTTCCCATACACAGTTCTACCTTGCTTCTGTGATATGCCTTGTTTGTTTCTTCTCTGAAGGAAAGTGTTAATACTTAATCCTGTTTGCACACTTGTCAAGGTAGTGGCTTTATGAGCCAGGGGAAGTTACTATAATTCTGGTTTTAATTCAAACCTGTAGGATTTTTAGCTGTGGACTTTTTTTTACCATGCTTAAAAGAAACTTAAAATAGCCGCAGTACAACGAGCTTAACCAGAAGTGGTTGATTAGATTAAATTTCTAGTAATTAGCAATAAATTTAAAGAGGACAAGGAGGCTGCATGAGTCTCTTCATTCCCCAGACCATAGCTTCACATACTTGGACTGTATATGGACCAGACGGGACAAACTGGCTTTTTTCCAAAGCAATTTTTTTTTTTTGCTGTACTTTAACTGCACTAAAGAAGGTTGTATAGTGGAAAGAAAATCAGCAAGAACTGACTATTATGGTGTCATTGTAGCAGTGTTGAAAATATATTGCTTCTTTCTTCCATTTAGCGTATACTTTAGTTTTGCCCTTCCCAACAATATGCACCTTCGAGAAATTCCTGGCAGAAAAACCATTGGGGCATGGAGGGGAAAATTTTATGAATCAGCTTCCAGCTCTGGGAGGTTTTTTGGCAAAGCTGCTTTTGTGCTGCCCAAGCAGTGACATAAAAACAGTAATGTTTGCTTAAGGTACATGAATTTAAAAATAACTGACACTTTGTCAAACCCAGGTTACGTTTGAATGTTTGCAGTGCAATTTCTGGTATCAGTACAGACATTTGCAGTCAAACCTGTCTTGCAGAACTTTCAAGGGGTTTTAGTTTGCAAGGGTTCGTACTTGGGGGTTATTCGAAACTGAAATTGCTATCACTGTGAAAGACTTGTCAGCCACAGTAGTGTATTAGCAATGGATGACTGTGATAATATGCTGCTATGTTGAATGACATGTAAAGATGAAGCACTGGGTGCTACAGATGCTACCTGCATGGACTGAAAATGTGCAGTGTTGGATCTCAGAGGTGAACAGAAATTCTGACAAAAAGGCCTGTCATCCAGGTGCTCATTTTAGGGCTAAGTATATCTACTGCTAAGGAACAGTTAAACTTCCTAGTTTGAGATCCCTGTCATATGTTAGAAATTAACAATTTATAAGTGGCTTTAAAGGAAAAAAATAAAAGCATATCCACTATATGAAAAAATTAAATCCTCTAGTGCAATTTTATTAGTGGCTTTCAGTAAATCAAACTCCACAGCTAAATTATTAGAGAATGGTACAATTAACTGTTCAGATTTTATTAATATAGCACATATTCACATGTATCCACACAGTAACAATGTAACATTTATGTAAATAAAAATGCCTTTATTGTATTGATTCATAAAATAACAACATAATTTTTTTTAATTTGTTTACAGTCCTGGAAGAACTATGAACACAAACTTAATATGCAAATAGTTTGCCAAAACAAGAGGAAAAAGTAGAATTAGCAATCTCAAAATAGATACATTGGAAAATACGAAGACCTGTGCAATTAACCAAATCCT
The DNA here is from genome assembly GCA_013399115.1 of Anseranas semipalmata. Lineage (NCBI taxonomy): Eukaryota > Metazoa > Chordata > Aves > Anseriformes > Anseranatidae > Anseranas > Anseranas semipalmata. The sequence goes on from VXAA01002488.1 coordinate 419,814, forward strand.
TTTATTCTTGATTGTGTAGGAGCTGCAGTAGAAACACGATTACTGAACTGATATAGATCTATGAAAGGGATTATGAGGCTAGAACTGAATTTAGGAATAGAGCAGTGACTCGTGCCATGTTTTTAAGCTGCTATGCATTTGTAATTTTGGGAGTCGCTGTAAAAACCTTTCTCATCTCATACATCAAATTGCTAACAGCCACTTTCGGTATCACTGTCAGTTTGCACTTGATTATACTGAACCAAGCTAATTCCAGCCCTTTCCGTTTTGCTGAAGACAATGAATTGTAGAAGCCTGATGACTTGTTCTTGCCATAGGTAGGAGGAAAAAAAGAATATCTTGTAATTTGCTGGTAGGAAAAGATAATTTTCAGTTTTCTCCTATGAGCAAATTTTCTTTAAAAAGAAATAATTTCAGATGAACTACCAAATCAGTTTTGTTTGGACTGAGTGCATTGCAACTCTTCCAGTATTTTGCATTGCCTATATAAAAAAGGTGTCATTAAATTAGAATAATGCATTCTTAGAAATACAGTAATGCAAAATCAGAATGGATGATGATTAAAATTACCTTCTGTGTGAGAACTTAGAACTAGTGTAAGCTCTCAGTCCTGGCTGAAAAAACTGATACCTTCATAAAGCAAGTCAACAAAATGTAATTTGTTCTATTTCCTGGAAGGAGGGGGAGTCATGTAATGTTTTCATTGCACAGCTCAGTGGGAGGACCTGAACTTTTTAGAGCAGGGGTGTCAAACACATTAGGTAAAGAGAGCTGAATTTGGGTGTAATTATAGTTGTAGAATCGTAGAGTGGGAAGGGACCTTAAAGCCCACCCAGTGCCACCCCCCTGCCATGGGCAGGGACCCCTCCCACCAGCCCAGGCTGCCCAAAGCCCCATCCAGCCTGGTCTTGGGCACTGCCAGGCATGGGGCACCCACAGCTTCTCTGGACAGCAGCCTGCTCCAGTGCCTCACCACCCTCGTGGTGAAGAATTTCTTCCTAATATCTGATCTAAATCTGTCCTCTATCAGTTTAAAGCCGTTATTCCTTGTCCTATCACTACACTCCCTGACAAAGTGTCCCTCCCCAGCTCTCTTGTAGGCCCCCTTTAGGTACTGGAAGGCTGCTGTAAGGTCTCCCCAGAGCCTTCTCTTCTCCAGGCCGAACAACCCCAGCTCCCTCAGCCTTCACAGGAGAGGTGCTCCAGCCCTCTGATCATCTTTGTGGCTCTCCTCCGGACTCCCTCCAAGAGGTCCGTGTCTGTTATTTTGGAGGCCCCACAGCTGAATGCAGTGGTGGCCACAGTCTGTGGCCAAGATTTAATTCAGGGCCATGTGTGCCCTGATACACAGCAAAGTAATCTCCCAGTACCAGTAGTTAGGAAGTTTGTGCTTAGATCAAGGGGGAAAACATGGCCTTTAAACTTTTGTTAGTAATTGCTTGTTCAGTGCCTTACTGTCACATTCATCACTTAGAAAGCCTGCTCCCTATAATAGCTATTGCTGTTACTTTGCCTTTTTGTTTTCTTTCTCATATCCTCCTTTATTTGTTCCCTTTTCCTGTTTTGAATATTCTGTACCTTGCTCTGTTTCATTCTTGTGAGCTCCACTCTCAATTCCCAATCCAGCCTGCTTCAATTTGCTCCTCATCCGGTCACTCCGCTTATGCTAGTGATCAGCAGTTAGTTGCTGCTGCTGCTTCAGGATCAGTGGGCTTGAAACCTGATCTAAAAAGTGGGAGACGTGAGAGTTCAGCCCTTCCAGTCACTGTTTCAGGCAGCCTGCAGACTATAGGGCAGTCACCCCTGTACGGGTTACCTTAGTCGCAGTTTGAAGATTACCTCTGCAGCCATGGAGTCTGTGTACTTTGAAATGAATACTTAAATTCAGAAAAATCAGATTTTAACATGTGGACCATATAACTACATTATGGGGACTGTAGGTTTGACACCCCTGTTTTAGAACATGTTATCCATTACGCACTAACTACAGTTAAGTACTGTAAAGATGATTAACATTTTGTGTTTGTATTTTCCCTGACTTAAAAATAATTCAGTAGTATTTGAATAGTGCATAACCTACCTGTTAATTATGCCAATGTTTCTGCTTTAATGTGCATGAGGTTTCCAAGAACAGGAAACATTTCAAATAAGTATTGTGGACTGAGCACCTGGGAGCATTCCAGTGCTCTATTCCTAACTGGGTTGTAGGTTTTAGGGCTTTTTCTGTTTCATTCTAAGGTTAATTTTTCCAAATGTAATGAAGCACGTCTTGCTGTTATGCAACAAACTTACCACAAAGAGTCACTTTTAGTGTTGGTCCCACAATTTTTTTTAATGCAGTATATTCACCTGTAAATAGTTTTTTGTGTAAAATTTGACAGAAAAGTATATTTACTACACTGTAAATACATGTGACAATATATTGTATTATTTTGCTTTTTTTGTAAAGCAGTTAGTTGCTGTATATGTATAACATACAAATTTGATTATTCTAGTGTTAGTAACTGTTAACTACTACTTCTCCTTCCTGCTGTTGCGTTATGTCATTTAAAAAAAAATGCTGTGTACTATAAACCTACACTGTGTATGATATCTTACTACTTCCATTTGGGCCTCAACTTTGAAAATGTTTCCTTGATCCACAATCCTGTTCATATTGTAAGCAAGTGTGCGACAGCGGGCAAGAGCCCTGCTGATTCAAACACAGTCGGTAACTGTAGGCAAAAATGGTAGAAACTTGGTTTCAGATAATTGTTGTTCACCCCATTTTCCCCTCATGTATGTACTTTCCCTTTTTTTGAAGTAAAATGTAAATTCAACCTGCTTCAAGTTGTTTGAAGGTCATTCACTTGTGTTACGGGATGGAGTTGGTATATTCTGAAATCCTTTTTCTGTTTCTTGGAACAGCTAGATTTGGATGGGTTTGAAATTGAGCTTTCCCCAGAGAGTGTGGCTTTTCAAAATTAGAATCAAGTTAAAATCCTTTGTCTTGGATTTGTCTTCCCAGACAAATGTGCTCCCGTGTGTGTGTGATCTTGCACAGTTCTAAATAACAGGAAAATTGATTGCCTGTGGATAACTGAGGACAGAATTTGGACAGAATAAAGCCCATGGTCATGAATTTCATGTCACTTCAATAAGATTGATCATAACTGAAATAATCAGAATATTTCTTTTTTAAATGTAAATTTAATATTTTAATAAAACAGCTGCTTGGTCTTTGAAGAACATTTCAGTATAATTTGTCTATTTGGGCTTTTTCTAGCTTAGAAGCTTGAAGTTTCAACCGTCAGGCAACTTTTATGACAAACAATCAAAATCTGTTTTTCTTTCAGGGGAATATATTACTTTCCTATTAAAAAATGTGTAAGTACTTATACTCTGGCTTTCTGAATCGTAAAAGGATGTAAAAACACATTAAAGTGAGACTGCATTGACTTCTTCTGAGACATCTTATTGTTCCTGCATAATAAACATATTATTAGGCCTGCTCAGTTGAAAACAGCCAACCAGCCATGCAGGCGTATGCCTCAGCTGCCTTGCTGCCCGTTCCTGTTGCCAGTAGGGACTGCATGAATAGAAAAGCAGCAGTCTCTGAATTTTTGTCTTAGAGGAGCTCTTGGATTCTCATTTGCTGCCTAACCAAAAAGTGGCAAGAACCCTCTCTCCACTCATGCACTAAAGCAGACTTTTCCTGCTCTCTAAATGAACTCCAGTATTAGTGCAGACAACAAGAAAATATACCTAGGTGAGACAAGGCTTGTACATGGGTTGGCCATGTGAAAATAACTAGGTAAGGAGGGTATTTTTTTCTTAGGTTTAGCTTTTAAATCTTTTCATTATAAGAATTAGTTGTGCATCTTCCATAGGAGCACATTTTCTTTACGTTAGAGGAAACGTTCATTAATGCTGTATCAGAAATAGCAGCAGTGCGTAGAAGGGGGAGCCCTATGGGACATGGGTCCTGAAGATGTATTAAGTGACTGCTGCTAAAAACATTTTTGAAGTTTCCCTTCTGGACAGTTGACCTTCCCTGCTACTTGAGATCATGAAACACACCGTGGTTCACAGTAACTGAATGAAAGGGGAATTATTTTAGCTGTATCTTTATGCAGTTGAACAAGTCTACACAGGGAAAAAAAATGGCACCCTCAGATCAAGCAGTTCTCTCTTTGGAAATAGCTTTAAAGTCCCTGCCCAGCTGACGCAGATGCTGCTGGAATATTTTACAAAGGAAAAAAAGTCAAAATTCAGAACTTCCTTGATGGAGGGTTATAAATTTTGTTCTAAGGTTAAATGGGGTAAAACCATACAAGAAGGGAGAGAGAGGAAGTTGTTACAATTGCTGTGAACTCCTGCAATAAGACTGACCCATAATGTGAGTGAATAATTCCTAAATATTAAGCTGTCTCTCTGGCCAGCATGAATATTTCCAAATACCTCTGACTTGGAATAACAAGTATTGCAATGTTCATGTTTTAGATATCCCAGATGTTTCATATTAAAATTGTAATTCCCTTAATGATAATGTGAGACTTTCTCGTGAGCACTTTGAAACAAACTGTGAAGAAATAAGCACAAACATTAAAATTAAAAGCCCTTTCCAGAGGCTGGTGGGATGCACAAATATTGCGGTGAATTGGATACCTCTAAATCTTAACATCACTGCTAGGATTAGCCTCAGCTCAGGCTGCTTCACAACTGTGAGCAGCCAGTTTAAGAACATGCATCAGATGAAAAGGGAAGTAGCTGTCCTGTCTGTCACAGTAAGCTGCTGCGAGGGCTGGGGGGAGAGAAGAATGTTCTGTTCTTTGCTGCAGTTGGCTGACCCCAGAATGGCTTGGAGCCATCTGTTAACGTGACCAAATACTGTTGTGGGTTAATGCTACCCAGAGAAAGAAACGCCCACATGCATGAGATGTGGGTGAAATCTGGTCCTTTACATCCCACCATAGGATTGTATTCTAATGCAAGTCAGTCACTTCCATGATCATCAAATGCTTTTTATTTTTCTTTCCTCCCCTTAGGCCCATTTGGATGGGAAAGGTGGACAGAAAACACATGAACCTAAATAGATATAATGTGCTCAGGCACACAGTGTCACAGAACTAAAAACTAAAGTCGGTCTCTTGTTGCTATGAAGAGTGCTACTGACCATTCCCTTTCAAAGCAACGATGTTCTCTTCCCACCAGTAAAACTCATGTGTGTGAATCCTATGTGTCTTGGAACATTAGTTTATTTGGTTGACTGCTGGTATGCTTAACAAGTTCTCAAATGAAAATAAATCCCAGGGTTGTGTGGGTGGAGAGTGTAGAATAATGTCTTCCGTGACGTGACTTGTTAAAACAAGTACAGGTTTGCTGTTCAAAGCAGTAATGCAAAAAAGTCTGACAGCTACATCTTTAGGCATAGTCAAATGATAGGACTATAAATACTGACGAGTAACTCTATGTTCAAGAAACTCCCACTGAACTATTAAATTGTATTTAATTGTTTTTCATAGCACACTGTCCTTCAGAAAAACTAGAAAGATCAGTTCCGCTGCTTCTACCCCTGGTTAGCATGCTTAGAGAACAAGCTCTGCGCAGGAGATCCGGATGCTCAACAGAATGGCTTTCTCGAGCTGAACAGGAATCGGTCACACCGACCACAGCCTTTGAAGCCACGGGTAAATGAAGTGCCTGGGTCCTGAAGAGGCGGATCAGAGACAGGCCTGACTGGGACTGAGTTTTCCAAGCCCTAGCTTATTGACTCAGCTTCCTGAGGCTACTTATGTTTAAGCTACAGATATAAGATGCCAGATCAGTGGGGCAGTGACTGCCTCTGCCTCACCTGTCCTGGGCTCCATTCCCTTTGCCTTAATTTGCTTTCTATGAAGTGCCTTCCACTGTGCCCTCCCTGCTCCTTGCAGTATTAGCCAGTTTTTTTTCCCTCTCTTGGTGGGTCTCTTTCCATTTACTAACTGCTCCCTACCCCTCCTAGAGCTCACTGCAAGTCATTCTCAGAAAGAGGCCTGCGGTGCATTTCGTGCAGTGCCAGGCAAGTAGAAGGGGAGGCTTTCAGCTCTCCTCACAGCGAGAGCACGTGCAAAGAGGGTGTGGTGGCGAGTTCTGCGCAGTGTGCGAGACCCACCCAACTGTCTACAAACAGGCATGACTGAACATGGGCCAGAGACAGGGCACAAAGTGGCTGCGAGCCAAAGAGGTTGGTTCACAGCAATGCAAAACCTACAAAGGCATAAAGGCCCCACAATACAAGCGCAAGTGAGGCCACTGAGGTGGCAGGGGCAGGACAACAAAACAAGGGAAGGAACTTTTGCATTTGCTCAAAACACCTGGCATCTAAGTCTCTGTGCAGCAGGGATCAAACAGCAACGGCCTTGCCTATGCTGCTGAATCCTGCTGTGCACTGAATTACTTACGTGAAGAGCTGTTCATGGAAAGAGGAGAGGAGCCATCACCAGCTCTGTGTACTCCGTCCTTCAGAAAGCTGGATTGGATCTTGTTCTCCAGGTCTGATTCTCCTCTGGTCTCTCTCCGGCCAGGCCCGTCCTTGTTTTTAACTCCCGGTCTCCCGTGGTTCCAGGAAGAAGGAAAGGTTACTGCTACTCCCTTCGTCAACTGCAGAGCAAAGACAGCCGTGCTGCTCTGAGGAGGGGCCGCGCGGAGGCAGGCACGGCTCTCGGAAGCAACGCAGCTTCACCAGCTGCTGCTCGGAGCCGAGGGGTCCCTCGTGGCTGCGCGAGTGGGACACTGCAGCATTTGGAACAACGATGCACCCAGAACAGAAGAGTGCAGTTTCAGACAGCTGAAACCAGGCTCATCTGAGAGCAAGGAGCCTGCTACAGCACTCTGAGGGCTGGATCAAATACCCTGCAAAGCAATTTAGCAAGTACACTTCTGTTGGCCTTACTTTTCCAATTCTGTTTGAGATGTTAATGGGTAGACCTGTAATTTACAACAAAGGCACAGGTAAAAAAGGCAAGAATAAATTGGCCTTGAGGGTGCTGACATAACTTACCTGTTCTTTTCTTGTTTTCAGTACTCCTTTTACTTTGTATGGTGCCAATTTCTCTTGCCAGTATCATTTGTTTGCTTTTTAAATCAGCATGAAAGTTGAACTAGCAGTCTAGAAAGCTGTTTCCCACTCATGAAAAATTCAGAGACATGGACTGTTTCTGTAAGAACATGACTTCCAGACATGGAAGCAGTTATTCGTTCTGTTAGCAGTGTTTGTTTTATTTGACTTATCATTATAATATTATTACTCAATAGAGCATATTTTTGGTTTCCTTATAGTAAAGCTTGTGGACTTACTGCACACAAAGATACCCTTTTTGTCCCAGAAGCTTAAAATGTTTATAGTCACCACATCTGACACTGTCTGTGACCTTCGATAAATCTCTTAACATCTTATGATCAGGCATCATAAATGCCTGAATTGCCCAACTGTAACAGCTAAGGATGACCATCAGTTGATAGAATTCTTAGCATATGATCTTCAGATTAAAGACATTAAAAGGGCAAAGTCTCAGCATTGTTGTATTTTTCATCACGTGTGGCACATTTTATAGTCTGTGAGCAGATATTTTTCATTTCTGACTGCTCTAAACAAAAAGATTTAGGCAAACCAGGAACTTCTCACAGAAGTAGTAATTCTCACAGAGTAGTAATTTATGGAAAATACTAAATACTATTCTGTGATTTGTCTAAGTTACTCATTTACACTCTGTAATGTACTGCTTGCTGCATACACATGTAAATAAACAACTGAGCAGTTTTAACGCCAAACAGCCTGGTTAGTTAGGCCAATAAAATTACCCTGATGTCCTGTTGTTGAGGTGTTTACAACAAAAGTTTTCCTGCATTGCTACATAGCATATTGCATGCCATTTACAGCCGGGCAAGCCACAGGATACTGGCAAAAGGAACGAGGCTCATTTTGGAGTAATCTGTTACTTTTGTGTGAAGAGGAAGATCAGGCTTTCACAGGCATGCAAGGTCTAAGGAGACTGATGCTTTTGTACACTGCTGCAGCTCCCACAGCTTGACACCAGGAATTACTCTGTTTTAAAGTCTCGCTTCTTGCTCTGCTGTTCCCTGCTACTTCTTCTTACCCCCAAAGCATGCTTGCAGGAGCCATCTCTGCCTGGCCTATTTCTCCCTTCTCACTTTGCCCCTGAGTTTCAAAATGGTAAGAAGGGTACTTGGGTTGTTCCCTTGGGAAATCCATCTGTTACCAAGATGACAGGTCCATTAACAAACCAAGAACAGCTTCCTCTTTCATTGCACACAATGCAGAACCAAATCCTGAAAAAGTGCAGGTAAGGCAGTGTTCCGGGGGCACCCCAGCACCCGGCTGCAGCAGGGGCCTTCTGATGTGCAGCAGCAGCAAGGCCTGGGCAGCGCCAGCACGCAGAGCCGACCGCGCGACTCCGAGCTCTTCGATGCAGCTGGGCTGCACTGCCGGCAGCGGGACACATCACACCCGAGCTGCTCTTCCCACACCGACCCGGTGCGGAGGCCCAACTCCTCCCCTTCTGGGTGGTACAGTTTTAACGCTGAAATTAACAATGATCCCCCATCAAGGTCAGCACAGCACTCTTCCCAAGGCACGCCTGTGTCCTGCATTGCTCCAGCCATGCCCTGTATCCTTTTCCTTTCATACCGGTCTGCTGCGCAAACTCCCGAGCTCCTTGCCATAACTACAGTCGCTTCCCATAACTACAGTCGCTTCCCATAACTACAGCCGCCTCTCCTCCAGGTGACCTGCCTAGAGCTGTGCCGGGGCAGGACGAGCCCGTGCCCCACGCAGCAGCGCGGCGCCAGGAGCAGCAACGAGCCCCCTCCCCAGGCCCTGCCATTCCCTGGGCCGCGCAATCACTGACCCACTGCCATTTCTTCGGGGATGCAAAAACCTCTTGGGTAAACGTCATAAGTATTTAACAATTAAATGAAAGCAAAGCCCCCATTAAACCCAACTTAGCACTTCTGCAGCTGATTACCTTGCCTGAATGCAGATTCTCATTTTTTATTCTGGTTCAGCCTTTGCAGATGGAGGCTCCAATCCCATCTTGCTACAGCTGCTAGCTAATGTTTGCTTGCTATCTAACATTCCTTCATCAGCTAGGAGTTTGAGAGCATTTGTCTAAAACTCCGCATGGAGCAGACGTGCCTCTGCTTGCTGCCAGGAGGCACGGTGGGAGCTACGAGCGCGTGGCTGCGCTGGGAG
>VXAA01002488.1:429958-460977 GCA_013399115.1 Anseranas semipalmata
CGTACGTCGGCGGGGGCAGCGTTAGCTGTGCAGGCCGGGGGAGCTGCATGCGGTGCGTTCGCCCTGCGAACCCTGCTGCAGCTGCCTCGGAGCGAAAGCAAGCGGTGACATGAGTGTTGCGGACTGGTAGCAAAGAGCCGGGTTGTCTTTTGTCTCTGCTCTGTCTGGTGTAGCAAGGCCTGTTTGTGTTAGGGTAATACCTGATAAAAACTGCTACTAGCAAACTTTTTATACGTTGTCCTGAATTCTGTTTGTAAGTCAGCATGGACATACTCAGGAGCGTAGCAGTTGCATCGCATTGCTGCTCAGGAAGCAGAGTCCCAGTAGCCTTGCTCTCCTGGAAGAAGTCGCATTGCTCGACTCCGGTCTTGTTTTGGCTCTTCCCCCTCCCCTTGAAGCAGGAAAGATCCAAGCTCCTTGTGTTCCAGGGCTGGGCAACACGGTCAGTGCCTGGCTTCTGAAGTTCTCTACTGCAGCCTGGTAAGCTACGGCATGAAGCTGGGAACACAAAACAAACAGACATCTCAGTAGGGGCATCCTTTTAATGAAGGCTCTCTGGAGTAGTAGGAAACAGCAGCGAAAGCTGCACTCTGCCACAGTTTGTCTGTTAAGGAAAAGCAAAAGTCTTCAGAATGGAAGTAATTCTGACTTTCTGCATTTTCAGGGTCATGTGCTGCCTTGGAAAGTTCAGTTGCTGTGCTAGCACCTGCTGAGTTTTATCAGAGCCACTGTGGACTTTGTCTCAGGTGAAAGGAAATGGCTTGTTGCTGGGGAAAGTAGTAGCAGGAGAAGGTAACTTTGTTTTTCTCCTGTTTGTTTTGTGCCTGTGAATGATCTACTGAGTTAGAGCCCCGGTGTGTGTGGTATAGCCAAGGAAAAGCACATGGCATGCTGGAGTGTGGCAGGACTGCTCGTCAGGGAGGTAGGGCTGCTGGTAGCGCACGCGCCAGAGCTGTCAGAGCAATGTGGCTGAGCTTGCTGCTCTGTCAGGGGGTCACTGGGTGACCAAGTTCAAGTCACTTAACCTCTTCATTCTTTAATGAGCTTCCTGTGTAACGGGTGAAATACTGTGCAGGCATCTGCTGAACTGCTGTGCCTGTCATCTGGTGATCTTGGTGTACCTGTGATTCTTTCAGAACAAGGATAGTGCAGCTTCACTACGCGTATCTTGATTAAACTGTAATTCTTGATTAATTGGCTTGCTTGGATGTGCTGCCTGGTGCTCTGAAAAAAATTGCAATCTTTTTAGTAAGTTAAAAGGAGCAGGGAACCTGTAGGGCTCAAGCTGTGCTTGGAGCTTACTAGAATCCACCTTTTTATTGCATCACCTGCTGTCCTGGTACCGCTCATCTGACAGTTCATCTGATACCTTCTGTTTCCAGTGTTTCATTGAGCTCTTGAAGGACTTCTGAAAACTCTCATGAGACACCAGTGCTGGGGAATTCAGGCAGGTGAATCTCATCATGGTTGAACAGTACCTTGTACAATGGGGCTGCAGATAGTAGCATTTGTTTCATGTCTGATAGCAAACTATTGGAGGATCTGCATGGGATAGCGCTGCAGGAACCCATTTTTCGTATGTTCTGGTAGCTGCTGCTTATTTAGGGGTGTTCTCCTTAGTTGTGCCTAGTTTAGATACCTGTTCAAGAAACCAGATTTCTTCTTAAAGCTCTCTGGAGATGCTTTGAGATACTTACATTGAAAACCTCCTTCCCTTCCTCCCTCTCTTTCATCAGCTGCCTAGAAAGCCTTGGCTTTAACCTAGACATTCCCCAGTGCCTGAAATTAGACAACAGGAATTCCCCTCACTGCCCACAGTGTAAGGTGAAGGTACCTGTAGTTCAGATCCACCAGGGTACATAAGTTCCTGGTTCCTGCAGATTCTCTTGGGAGTTAACTATGACAGGAGTTTGTTTGCTGAGGACTGCAGCCAAAGCTGCTCAGAGCCAGAAGCAGTTGACTTGCTGCGTTGAGGCTCTTGGGTTCCTTTTGAAAGCATTGCGGGCTGACTTTGGGTGTATTTGAGAGCAAGTGTGTTTTTGCAGTAGTAGAGTTATCTGAAGAGCATAATGCTTTAAAAGCAGCATACCCCACTTATCTTTGACTCTCATCTTTCATGTGTGCTTAACTGATGTGAAAAAATTATTTAAGGTATTTCTAGTGTCCAGGGGGACTGTAGTAAGATCAGGGTTGGTATCCCCACATGCCCTTAGCAGCATCTAGATGTCATTAAAAAACATTAATTACCTTTAATTATGTAATGTTTCAGATCTAATGACTAGCCTTCTTAAAATCCTGACTTCTAACTACAGTGCTTCTGTGGCTGGTTAAACTTCACGAAGTTACTAACTTCAGGCAGCCAGTTTGAGATACTTGCAAGAAGCTGTTTATTCAGCAGGTGTTTTATTTCCTGGAAATTAAGGCTGTTGTGTTTGCTCCTTACAGAAATTGTAGAAGGTGATATGCTTTCATGTCACTCACTGCTTTAGCAAACAATCTCTTCAGCTGTTTCACTGTTTTATTACTATTCACTGCACAGATTCTGTTAAATATTTCTGCTGCTGCATCCTGTACTCTAGCTGGAAGCTGACTGAATTTTTGGCCCCAGTACATTACTCTTAGCAGAGTTGAATATTTCATGAAAGATCATTTTAAATCATTCTTCAGTGAACAAACCACTGCTTGTAGACCTTGAAGAGGTCCTGGGGAAAACTGCCTTTGACCTCTGCTGCCACCTGGCAATGAGGATGAGAAACTTACCATGTGCTATAGCTGGTTTTGAACTCCCTGTGTATAAATAGCAGCAGTTCCTAGCAAAAGCTCATGATCTGCATGTGCCTCTTGTATCGGGGGCTTTGCATGGGGATAAATCAGTGAATTGGAAGCTTGAAGTCTCTGGAACAGGGATTGGAGAGAGAGAGAAATCTCCCCATAAAACTCAGGGATGATCCCGCAGTTTTCCCCTTCCGTAATCAGGAGCCTCTTTTGTTGTGAGCTTGGATTTGTGTTCCATTTCCTGTTGAAATGCGGGGTTAAGAAGAATTCTGTGGTGTTCAGGGGTGCAGGAAAGAAATCTACACATCACTTCTCTAAAATATTTCAAGTCGAATGGAATATAGTGTCCTGTTGGATGGCTGGTAAGAGGGATGGGCTCCTGGCTGGCTGGAGTACCCGTTTCCTATTCCTTATGTTTCCTCCAACTCATTGTGGTTGTAGGAAGGTCACTTAGTCTGTCTTGACTTTGTTCTTTAAAAACGGGCTGCCAAAGCCAAGGAAAGGAGGCAGCCTGCAATCTTTGTGGGGGAAAGCCGTTCTGTGTATGAGAACAGCCCCTAGCACAGTTTGGGTGAGGGCTTGCAAGTGCTACTGTAATATAGATCAAAGTGAAGCATGTCTCTCTCTGATTAGGTCTCAAGTATGTTGTATAACTTCTTGTAGCAAGTTTGTTAATGCATACAAGTTATCTTCCTGCTTGTTCAGTCTAAACATCTTAGTGAAACCTTTGCTGTTCCTTCCTAGTGTAAATGAATATAGAGTGCTTTTTTCACAAATGTTCTACATCCTTCCTCTCTTAGCACTTCTGTGGCTTATTTGCAGCAAGCCAAGCTCGAGGCACAAGGCTTCCAACTGAACAACACTGCTTTTTGCTTTTCTGTTTTAGCCCAGCTTTTGTTTTGAGAAGCTGTTTGTCAAGGTCTCGTTGCTGTGCACAGTAAGCCTTCTAGTGAGTAGGTCTGGATGCTGCTCCCCAGATACCTGTTTGGTCTCAGCGCTGCCTATTCTCTCTGTCTCTTAGAGCAGTATCAGTGTGTTGTGATGTAAACCTCACAGTTCTGTCTCCTTGAAAGTTCAGGTCTGTTTTTTCTTTTTATTGCATGCAGAGCATATTGGAAGCCTTTGGTTAGTTTAGTCTCTGCTCCTCAGTGTTGTGCATGCCTGTTTTTTTGGAAATCAACATAGATGCCAGGCATTTTATTTTACTGGTTGCTTAAATTTTCATTTACAAGCTGCACCTGTAGTCGACACTGATGTTGCCTTAGCAAGGGCTGCATTTGTTTCATTGATGTAAAAGCAAATGCAAAATGATGCATTCGTTCTGAAATTCTGGAAAATAATTTGTCTTATTCTCCACGCTGGGTGAACATGCAGAAAGAATGAAAGATAAAATTTGGATTTTTTTGGAAAATGTTTGTAATGTGTCTGTAGATTATAAAGGTAAAAAAAAAAAAAGCTGCTTTACCAATTCTCTCCAGTATTTTATGAAAAATGCTTTTGAAAGGGTTGAATCTGGACTGGTAGGTGTGTTGGGGAGGAAAGAAACTGTGTTCGGAAAGAACCCCACAAAACCTCCATGCAGTAATGTGGGAGATGCAGTAAGGGACAGGGTCCAGCCAGAGCAGCCACCCTGGCTGCTGCTTATCTCGGTGTGTGCCGGACAAGTGCCAGCGGGCACCAGGCAGGTGAGGAGGGAGCTATTTCTGTGTGGGTCTGTCGGTTGGGGATCCGTGAAGGTACGGAGTGGGGGAGGCAACAACTGATGCTTCAGCCTCTTGGCTGCAAGAAGGGGTGCTCGTTCCCCAGTCAGGGATATCCGTGCACAGAGTGCGCTGGCCTGGATCGGAGGACTTTCTCCCCTGTTCAAAGCAGGGTGATAACGGAAAGGTTGTGGGGCCTCTGGCCAATGTGCTAAACTTTTTCTGGTTAGCTCGAAGCAGTAGAACATTTGGACTGGCTCTGTTTCTGGAGCAGACTCAAACAGGCAAACTTTACCAAATTTTGAGGAATAGCTGAGAAAGATAAAGGTGGTAGTGGTGAAACAGTGCAGAAGCTGTTTCTAAAGTTCACTTCTGTATCTGAGACACCTCTCTGGCAAAGCAGTGAAAAATCGATCTTGCCTTTCTCTGTAATAGAGGATTCGTTGGGAGACACTAGCTTGGCTGAGGAAACTATAAATAACGAAACAGTTGGAGCAGGAAGGTAATAAGATATAAAGTGCAGTAAGGAGCTTGATAATCTGATAGGGTTAATGTTAATTACAGACTGTAACCTGTGGCTTATTGCATAGCAGGCATGATCAGCTCAGGGCCTTGCACTAATCCATGCAGCAGTGCAGGTGGTGAGGGCTGCTGATGCTGGGTGTCTGCAGATGTATGAGCTTCTTGGTGATTTCCAAGACATCTACAAAAAAACGTACAGTTTGGCTAGGATGATACTTTTATTGTAAACCTCTGCTTGCGAGTATGTAAATACAAACTGCTCTGAGACCTGCTTTGGCCTAGAAGTGCTACTGCTGGAGCTGAGGAGCTCTGCTGGTCCAGTGTGGCTCCTTAGTGGGAGAAAATGCATGGAAGCAGGGACTGTAAAATGAAATATTAATAGCCCCTGGGCTGTCAGCATAGCAGCTTCAGCTGCAAAGGAAGGGAGTAAGCTGTTGTAGGAACATCAGTGGAGCTGATTACACTGAAAGCAGTTTTTATCTTAGAGATAAGACAGCCTGGTGTTGGTGGTGTTTCTTGTTCCAGAGCTCTAGTTTAGCTCTACAACAACCAGCTTTTTCAGGCTTTTGCTTGTCATAATTTATCCCTCTGTAAATAGGACTGCTGGTTCTTTAATATTGTAAGGTTGTAGAGTGGCTTCATTAATAGTTTTTCATTCACAGAGGAGACGGCTTTGTGAGCTGTGCAGTCCGTGTTAACTAGGCTGTGAAAAGGAGGTATTGCTTAAGGAGTAGCTCTTGCTGTTCTTGTCTCCCAGTGCTGGTGTTTGAGGCAGGAATTGCTGCAGAACTCTTCACTTTAATTAAGTGTAGAGAAACTCACCTGTTCACTTCTTTTTAAGCAAGTACCATCCAGTTTGAGATCTTGCTTGCCTGGCTCCTACCTGTCTTTGTCTGTTGCTACTGAGTCATGCCTGCTGAGCTCTCACCTCTGGGTGATATTTGTTCCGACCGGTACACCAGGCTGTCCTGGGAGGAAAGGGTGGGAAAGGCAGGAGCCTGCAATGCCGCAAAGTCCTGTGGCTCCTCAATACCATGGAGGCCACGGGTGGGTGATGATGCAAGGGCTGGCAGCCTGGCGATGTGGCAGGTTGCTGTGACTTCACGGGCCTGTCCTGTGAGGTCAGTGTCGGTCCTGGCTTCCTGCTGGGCACCCCTTCATTCCCCGGTCTGAACCCGCAGCCTCCCACGGACGTTTCCCGGGACTTGGAAGAGGCAGGTGGTCCCCACAGCGCAGGCTTGCCACCTCTGTCCTCCTGCGGAAGCTGCAGTTTGGGTGGTGCCTGTCTTGTGCCCGCTCAGTGCTCTGAAAATGGGGCTTATGCTAAGCATGGGTCAAGTAAGTCTTTCTATGGCTGTTCCTGTGCAGTAGTTTCTCTTGCCTTAATCTTACTGGTAGGGCTTCCAGTTCTTTAGGTTTTTGTCAACTCTTGTTCATATGCATCCTATAAGGCAGGGCATGCCCTACTGGTTATTCTTAGCATGGAAAATTTTAAGAGCCCACATGGTCCCATTTAGTTTTAACTGTGCCAGCCTTGTCCAGTTCTCTTTCACCCAGATAGTATTTATTTCCCGAGAGCTGTATCGCTAACCATAGGGCTTGTAGGGAGGCGTCCTGGCCTTGCTGCTGAAGCCACATTTCCAATTTAGCTGCCTGCTCGCTCGCTCTGCGATCTGTCAGGTCGGTATTTAATTCCAGCCTTGGCTCACCCTGCCAGCAGGGTCTGGAGCATAACTTCTGCGGTGCTGGGCAGGGGGGACGCGGGAGGGCACGTCCCTGTGGAGCACAGGGCTCAGTCCCTGCAGCTTGTCCTTGTCTCTCCCCTTTGGGGACTCAGAGCAGCTTTACCCCAGGACAAACCTTGTGCTCTGAAAATCTGCAGTGAGAGCTTGTTGAACTCTCCTCTTGGGCCTTGAGGATGAGTTATCTGGCTTCTCTGTGAGGCTCGTGCTGCGAACATTTCTAGCCTTATAAGGATGCACTCACTGAAGGATTGCTTGTCCTGGCTAGAGAAACAAGGTGGCTTAAAACTGCTCTGGGACCCTAATGTGAACAAGCAGAATAAGCTGACTGTCCTCAGCCTTTTTTTTTTTTTTTTTTTAAGGTAGGCAAGTGTGTGTATCCATTCCTGTCCTCATCTCCTGGGTCCTTACCAGGAGTTTTCCATAAATCAATACAGCTTTGGAGAGTTGGCTGCCCCCTCCTCTCCCCTTGCTGTCCCAATCCCATTCTGACCTACCCAGGGGATTATTTAGCCACTTGGAGAAGTCTCGCGTGGTAGTTGCAGCTTTGCGGCCGTGCCTTGATGTAAGGTGTGACATTTAGACCGGATTCCTGAAATGCCAGAAGGAAGTGGCCGGTGGCATGGGCTGAGTGCGTACAGTGTGCGAGCTCTGCAGTGGCTTGGCTCTATTTTTGGTGCAGGACTGCACGGGGCCCTGCATGCTGGGGAACGGCACCGGGGCATCAGCGCTTCATGCTGGTTCTGGTGTTTGCAAGCTGATTGTCTCTGGTCTGAGGCCCTGGTGTTGCTGTGCTTCCCCCGCGGGCTCCTCCTGCTGCAGGAGTGAGAAGGCTGGAGGGCCGGGCTCCCTCCGGTCTGGCAGTGCTCGAGGCCATGTGACTTGACAAGCTGCCATTTTGTGTGCTGCTGCTGGCAGGAGAACCCCAGGCTTTCTTCCCATGTGTGTTTAAACGATCCCTTTGCCCCTGCACTCCTGAACTGGCTGTCAGACTAGTAATGGAGAGAGGGTTCTGTCACTCTTGAACACATTGGGAAATGGGCATTAGGAGCTCTCCTGCAGAGGAGGTGGAAGAGAAGTCAGTGCTACATCTTACAGCCTTTCTGGCACCATTCAATTGAGCAGGTTAAAAAATCAGCCGTCTTCTAAGTATTGCATCAGAAGCGACATCGTGGCCAGCATGCCAAAACCAGGCCAGCGGAGTCTTCCTGTCACGCTTGCTTCAGGAGGTGCCTGTTGGTGCTGGCTGCCACCTCGCCAGCCTGGCCTGCTGGGATGTCTGCTGGCGTCGCATGCGGAACCACTGCCTCGTATCCCGTTCTAGTTGATGGAGGGATGTGGGCTTTCCGCTTGGCACGATCACTGATAGTGTAATGCAGCTCTTGCTCAAACTAGTTGAATTAAAAACAAGAAATTAAAGGAGTTCCACAAGGAGCAGTCAGCTAAACCACCAATCCCCACTGATTTAAATATCACAGAAGAGTGAAGATCTTATTTTAAATGATAGTAATGTTCAAAAGAACTCTTGGAACTGTTTTGTCTGCCAGGCTCGGGACAGGCCTGTCCCTCTGTGGAGCATCCTGCTACTGTCTCCTGCACTGCAGAGCTGTGTGGGACTATTGTTTGTACAGTTGGTGCAACTAAATAAGGAATCGGATAATAATGGGGCTGTCTGTTTAATCAGGGAGGCTTGCTGAGAATGGGCTTATGTGAGCTACTTTAATTTGAGTTTGTGGTATGCCTGAGAGACAGCTTGTGGGGTGGTTCTGCATTAATTACAAACTTAAGTGGACAGCAGATGAGTGCTAGCAGTGGCTCACAATGTGCCATTGTGCTGTAGAGGATAAATGTGAACCTTTTGTCTTAGCAAGGCGCAGACTTCACCCTTTCCAATTACCAAGTTCCAAAAAAAAAAAAAAATCCAAATTATTGCATAGGGTTGTATTGTTTTTTCCCCTCGCTTCTAAATCTCAGTTTGAGGAAGCAATCAGATGTTGCCATTAACCAAAAGCTTGTCTTCAGCAGTGAGCCCTGCTACCTGACTGTGTAAAGCCAGCTGGAAGTAACTCTTGTAGAAGATATCAGATAGGACTGTCCAGTGAACAGGGGCTCCAACTTCCTGCATAGAGCAACATAAATACCTTATTCATGATGTACTAGAGATGTTACTGGATTTCTTAAATCATGTCTGTAGCCAACCTTTGATTTTGGGATTGAGCAAGAAACTTTCTAGTCCCGATTTTGGCCGTTCATTTATTTATTTGTCTCACTGCCAAGTCCTAACAACTGAGACAAGGAGGTGAGGCTGGCATCTGAACTAGTTTAGATGAAGTTGTGTTTGCTCCTGTGATGGAAGGGTGTGGCTGGAGGAAGAGATGAGAAATCTGCCACAAATATTGAATTATCTGAGGCCTGGATGCTCAGGTTGAGCTTGAGGGAGGCATGTTTTTGTCCCACAGCTAGAACGTAACCAGCTCCTCATGAAGACTGGGGCCCCGGAGGAGAGTTGTATTTGGAAGCTGCGGTCAGAATGCTTGCTCTGATAACAAGTTTTTTCCGGTGGAGGCAGACTAAGCATAGTCGACAGACTGACTTGATTGTCTTCTCTTGTCTAAGAAATATTATGCTTCTAAAAAGGAACTAGATAATACTCTTTTCCAGTGGGTGGTTCCCATTTCTATGACTTTGCTATCTCCTGAAAACAGTCTTTATTTTTGCTGCTTATTGGCAAAAGTCGAGGCCTGTTTGGAGAAAAGTCCGTTGTGTGTAAGCATTGTCAGGCACATTGTGTTTTGCTTTAATTCCTGCTTGGGGAGAATGTAAACTGTAAGCGCTTTGCAGCAAGGCTGTTCTGGGGACGTGGGTAACTGTCTGGCTTTGTCTTCCAGCTTCAGGCTTTCCTTAAGGAAAAGCGCGTGCAGCCTGCGTGCGGCTCGGCGAGGCTTGTAAACGGAGGAGCGTGACTGCGGTGTGAGTGCCAGCAGCATCCAGGCGGGGAAGGGTTCACAAGCTTTCTAGGGTGAGAGGCAGCTTTCACCTCTTGAAAGTCAGAGGAGTAACAGCTGTCAGCCTAGTAAATTTAGATGTAGAACAAAGTTTGGAGCTGTGCTCTGAAGTAGTAAGGTCTCTATCCAGACTGCTTTTTCTAGACAAATGTTGGTGTTACAGGGGCGTTACAGCATATTTCCCATCCTTGCTGCTCTAAGGGCAGCCCACAATGAGTGGTTTCCAAAAGTCTGCTGGCCGGTGCAGCGTCTGTGCAGCTGAAGTCCTGCCTGGCTGATGGTCTCTGTCTCCTGGCTGGGTGCTGGGCTGAGGTGCACAGAGCTCTCCCGCCCTTCAGGAGGGGCAGGGTTTGGAGTAGGATTGTCAGAAGCAGGAGTGTGAGGTCAGGCTTAAGTCCACAGAGTGCAGGAAAAGACGCCTTTGTCCACAATAGCACTGGAAGCGGAGCAGCCCGGGGTGCCCACGCGGCGTGTGCGCTCCTGCAGGTCTGGTGCCGTAACTCCTTGGGAATGCCGAAGCTCCTCGTGTCAGTGTGCTGTGCTGTGTGATGCAACTGCTGGGCAGGGAGCGCTTCCAGCTGGGCCTAGAGGCAGGAAAGCGCTGCGGCAGAGTATCGACTCGGGCCGGAGCAGCCAGGGCTGTGGAAGCAGCTGGCACAGCCTTGCATCTCTGAAAATCCCTGGTGCAGTCCCTTCTTGGTAGCCTGTCTTCAGGGAGCAGCAAATGTGGGGTGCAAATGCCCTAACCCAGCTAAGAATGGGCAGTGCATGAGCCACTTGAATGACCTAGACACTCGTTAATGTGGTGGAATTAATTCATAATGATGTCTGTCTTTATCCAAGCAGCATGCTAATGCAAAGAAGAGGCAAAGCACTGTGTGCCGTCTTGCTTTCTGGTCTATTTATAGACATGAAAGCATGCTCCGAAGTTGCTTTGGTGCCTAAAAAACCCACAGAACCCTTTTTAAGAAAAGGCTGAAACTGCAATTAAGAGAGATTCTGTTCAGCATGTTAGAAATGTGCCCGCGTCCTGGCTTCTGGTCATAGCATAAACACAACTCTCCGGCGGCGAGCAGCGCTGGAGGATGATGTGGCGCGTCGGGGCCTGGAGGGCTGCGTGCTCGGGAAGTGCAGTCCCGGTCTCGCACCATTCCCTGGCTTTGTGCTCAAAACGTGATTAGAAGGAGCCATAACTGAAGCATTCAGGGCGCGTTCCTTCGCTGGTGCTCCCTGTGCAGATGGGTAGACACGCTCCCAAAATTCACAGCATCTTTCCAAGTGTGTGTGACAGGCTGAAGCTTCAAACTCATGATGCTGTGCTCCCAAACACCTGCTGAATATTAACAGGTCTTTGTTGCTGTGAGTTCAGGCAGTCATTCAAAGGCAGGAGACTATTCATCTATCACTACTTGCCTCAAACCAGCACAAAGCCTGCGCATCCTGAGTGATGTCCCTTGCTGGAGCAGTCCTGACTGAATTCTCTCTTCTTGCCTGTCCTGTTAATGATGGTATGAAGGCTGTCATTTAGATAGTATAAGCAAGGGTCAAGGTCGTCCTGCTGCCCACCGTAATGCACTGCACCAGGAGCTGTGTGCTTTTGCAGGCTGTGGACAGCTTAAACCCAGCCGGAGTTCCAGTGGTGTTAAAGGCACTTGGAGTTGCTTTGCTTGTTCTCCCTCTAATGCATTGTGAAATTGAAGCAACTGAAATACTGTTTCACTAAGCAAACTGTAAGTCTCGCTTCTCCCATCTTGAAAAACTGAACCTTGGTCCTCCTTCATTTGGAGCTTTTTGAAAAGCTTCACAAAATGAGCGGCGGGATCCTTCTAAGGTGGATAAGAGGTTTGCTTCCTAGGGCAGACATCACCGCCTTCTACCAGCACCTTTTGCTAATGCTCCCGCCTGCTGACTTACAAGTCACTGCAAAAGGCCTGGGGGTCTCTTGCCTTGTGGGGGTGGTCTTGGCTTTTGAAACACCAGTACGCTTGCTGTGGGCTGGAGACCCAGCTGCCTTGCATGTGCTCAAGCTTAAGCTGGTGTGTGTGGGGATTTGGGGGAGAGGTGTGGGAGGGGGCAGTGGACTGGAGGAGTCTAGCTGGGGTCGTCTGAGAACAGGCGGGGTTCAGCAGGGGAGGGGGGCCCATCCCTGTGCGGCCGACATGGGAAAGCCGGCCAGGAGCGATCAGGCTGAGGAAGGAACACGCACTTTCGCAGGAAGGTAGAGAAGCAGACTGCAAAGCAAAACTTTTTTAGCTCAGCTGGTGTCAGATGTGTAAAGGTGCAGGAAAACCCAAGTAACCTGAAACTGGTTTCTTAGATGGATGTTTCTTCCTGAACTGGTTTGAATTCTAATGTGCGAATTCCTCTCCCCTCTCGAGTGCCTGGTTCCAGGCTTTTGGCTCACACGCTTACTGCTGCGACTGTCTCTGATAGCCCTAGAAACGCACAGCTCTTTCACTTACCTCTCAGCTTGGTGACTAAATGATTGCTGCTCTTGCAGTCCTGACTCTAAAATCTGCCATTTAGGTGTTTTTCTTGAGCGGCTGTTTCAGAACACGTTTTAACTAGCCAGGCATTTTGTGTTTCTCAGGGCCCAGAAGCCATGCTGTCGGTGGCCTACTTGTATCCAGTAGGCACATCTGCAAGCACAAGGATGTTCCCCCAGTCCTTGGCATGCTGCTGTTTTTATAGTTATCTTCAGCTGCAGGCCTTCCCGTTTTGTATCAGTCCATGTAGCCACATAAAAGCTTGTGAATCTTGTTCCTCCATCTCAGTCACTAAACCTTCAAGGTCAGGTTTCATCCACGTCCCAGGCATCTGTGCACAGGAGCTGGTCCTGCAGAGCCTTCTGTTAGTGGTATCCACTGGCATCTTTCCGCAACAGGGCACAGTAACTCTCTCTTGTCCATGTTGTCTGATGTGGTGGTCATATCCAGCTGGTCTTGTGACACCCGCTGGCTTGGGGGTTAGTTTTTCCAGGGGAGGTAACTTGCCTTTCTTAGCACTGTGACCTGATTTACTGCTGCAGTGCTCCCTTTATATAGCTATGTTCTTTTAACAGAAACCACGCTGCAGACAGATGGGAGCGTTGACACTCTGATCTTATTGCCCATCTGTTTAGCTTGCACATCCATTGATTACTGCATGGCACGGAGGGGTGTGCAAGCTTTGGCTGGACTTACTGTCCCTTGCTTTTTAGTGTATACCCGTCCTGTGGCAGTAATGGCTAGGTAAGGGAAAGGGTAATTTTTTTTCTGATAGCTGTGTTGGGCTTCCAATGGAAAGTATGAGATCTTTTAGAAGGATTTCTGGTTATTGGGAGACACTTGCTTCACAAAGCTGCAGGCACTCTGTTTAGAAATTCCTGCACCGTGTGCGTAAAAATAAATGGAGTAGCTACACATTGCTGTTTTGCACCTACTGAACTGCAGGCTTGAGTTGTGTGCCCACGCACCACCCTCTTGCAACATTGTGGATGAGGAGGTTTGCAAAGCAATTCTCTTTGAGTTACTGTGTTTTAGAGATGTCTGTTGTCAACCTGTGAAAAGCTCTTGGGAGTGTGATGCTGCCTTTTGGGCGGAGAACTGGGGAGACCTGCGGTGTATTGAGTCCGAGCCTTTGGATGTTTGTAGTACAGCTGTGCTGTGAACCCAGCCTGATGCTGGAGAAGCGTGCAGTGCTGGATGCTGTCCTGGTGCGTGGTACTGACCTGCGAAGGTGAGACGGGAGAAAGAAGGTAAAGTTGTTTGCCAGGATAAATGTACTGGTGGGAAATGTCCAGATATCGCTAGTGCTAGGTAAAGGTCTTGTTCCACAGTCTGCTGGTGGAGCAGAGATGTGAATTTAAAGAGTGGCTGGAAAACAAGCCTGTCCACACTAATAGAAATAGCTCAAGGCATTTATGAAACTTTAGCCTTCCTGTTACCTTTCATGTGACTATTTTAACACGAGCTTTCTGTTTCCCTTTCTAGGTCTAATTGCTGAGGCTTTGTAAAATGGCTTTACGCTTTCGCACTTTCTTCCCGTATGCCATACCTGGAGTGCTGGCACTTCTTGGCTGCTGGTGGATCTATTCCCATAGAAAAAAGCATCCGAGCAATCGTAACAGACAAGCAGTAGCCATTGCGGAAGAGCAGCAGAAAGAACTGCCAGAGAAAGATTCATCACCCAAAACAGAAGCACATGTTCCTCAAAGACTGCCTCTCTCCTCAGAAGAGGAACGCCCAGAGAATGAAACCTCGACCTCCCTGCTGCCGGCAGGGTTGACGACACCCTCTCTTCTGCATCAAACTCATGAGAGGTTAGATTTCTCACGGGACCTTCCAGCCCCAGCAATAACGACAACTCAGCCCAGCACCGTTGAGGACGACAGTGAAAAACTAGAAATAATAGGATCTCAAGATGAAAGCAGTGTCCCTGCTTGTGTTTCTCTCCCTCTGATCTCAAAGAGCACAAAGTGCCACAGCAGTGCTGCGGTCAGCTCTAAACAGGATTCAAGCTCTAGTGCAAACCAAGATCAGTGGCCATCGGCATCAGTGACGCTGATGCAAGAGTCTTTGGGAATCACGGAGGAGATCAGCAATGCAGAGCAGTCAGATGATTCTTCGTTTAAGCCCCCTAAGGAAAGCCAGATGCCAGAAATTGTGCTATCGGATACTGGCTGTGTGACAGCCCTTCACTTGGGATTGGAGAAGGAAGCCAATACCCCACAAGCCTTTCTCAATAATGAAGTTGAAGTTGTATCAAGTCACAAGGATTTTGCGATTAGGATGTTACCGGATAGTTCAGAGTCTGCCTGTTTGGAGCAGTCCAGGGAAGAAGAGATGTCTGAGTCAAGTGACAGTACTGTACCTGTGTGTCAGGAGGACACACAGCCAAAAGGAGATGAATTGGAAAGAGAGAGGATTGGAGGAGTGAGTTTGGACAAGGAAGAAGTTGAGAAAATCGAGCAAGTAGCAATACAGATCATTTCCAAGGTCATTTTGGCAGCAACTGAGGAAGTGCTGTCTGGTTCTGTAAGCGATGTGTCCAGTCGGATCTGCCAGGCCGCAGCCAGCCGAGTCGAGAGACCTCTGGAGAGGGCAAGCGCTGTTTCTTCTGATCAGATGCTTGCAGTAGAAGCCACGGGAGGAGATGAGAACACTGCTGCTAAGAGTGATGCTGTGGCACTGACATCCCCGCAGACGGAGGAACGTGATCAGCGTGTGACGTATTCCAGCTGTTTAACACATGGCCGTTTGTCCAGCCCGGTTCAGGGAGACACAAAAGACCGTCAGGTAAAGAACTGTGTGCACAGTGAGTCCCAAGGAGCTGATCGGACTCCTGTGGCAAACCATGGAGAATCACTGGGAAAGTCACATTTGGTTATGGAGGACTCTGGGTGCAGCACATGCGCGTCCGAAGGTGGGACAAGTGTGGAGGACCCACTGCAGAACACAATGCTGTCTGTCACGTCAGGCCAGCATTCGGACTTACTGGGCACATCCTCAACCCAAGACACTTCTGCTGAGCAGAGCTCAGTACCAAGTGAAAAACCTCCTACCCCGAAGCTACCTGAAGACAGCAAAGTGCCATACAGTAATGGGATGCTGAAAGAAGACAGTCCAGACTTGCGTCATGAGAGTAACTGGGCAGCAGAGATGGATGGAGATCACTCGGGAGGTAGGGTTTTTGAAAAGACTCGTACAAAAACATGGTGAATAAACATTCTATGTGCTGTAACCCCTTGCTTCACTACACATTCAGATAAATCCTCTTCATGTTTAACTTTTTCCCAGCAGATGAATATTTAGCCCTCTTGTTCAGGTGGGTGTAACTAATCTGAGTGTTTGCTGTCAGAATTCCCATCTCTGTAATATCTAGTGTTAGCTAGCTGATGTTCAGCATATACTGCAAAGGAGTGAACTGGCTGCTCCCCTCTCAGCACAAGCTTGTTGTCTAAAGCTAAGCACGTGCTTGAGTAGCCCAGTGAAACAGAGTGTCTGGGTGTAGGTCAGGCTGTTGAACACCTTGCTGGTTTGAGACTTGCTAATGCAAATGGTTTCTGCTTCAGATCAGGCAGCCCCTAGTAAGCACTGGGTTCTTACCTCCCCTCATGAGCCTCTGCTGAAGGGGAGCTGTAGGGGAGGCTTCTATGGTGCTGCTGGATAAACCATGGAAGTTCTCTAATAAATCATGATAAAATCAGTTGGTTGTAGACCAATTACCCTGGAGCCTGTTTTTGCTTGGGAGGGAAGGTGCATGCCAAGAAATCTCAACAGGCAGCAATGCTCATAGAGTTCTTCCATCTGTTTATTTATTGTTTTCGCATTTTAGATCCTGGATGATGTGTGCCTGGCAGAATACAAAGCTGTCTGAGCAAATGTTGACCCATGTGACCTTGGGGATGGATGTTAAAATCTTTTATAGGACCCTGTGGTGCCAACAGCCCTTGATGACAGGATGTCACTTGTAATTGCTGCAAAGTAGTGGGGATGCTGCTTGTTGCAAGACACGGATTGAGTTTGCCAAGAATTAAGGATTAAACCCACGAAACATCTTCACTAGTGAGAGTAACTATAGGAAGAAAATGGTTTTGTCTTGCTGTGAATGCTGGTGTAATGGGAAGATGTAAGAATGTGTTGTAGAGCCTGGTGATGACAAGGGCTGAAAGTTTTGTGGTGAGACAGCTGAAGGGTAGGGAGAGGGGATATAGCAGGTGAAGCTGCTGATGTGACTTGTATAAGAGGTCCTACAGCTGACCTTCACACCCTGGCTGTGAGACTTAAGTCCTCCTCCTTGTCTAGAAACACTGGCAAAACAGTTGCACTGTTTGCCACAGACTTTCTAGGCATCTGTGCTGTATTGCTAGTTAAGATGCAGCAAATATAAAGCAGCTGTTGGATTTACTTTTTTTTGGTCTTATGCTGGATTGTCTGAATGCTTACAAGTAAGAGATGATCTTCGTGCTCCTGCCTGTTAGTTGGAGGAAGGATCGATCTCCTGATACACCTAGCAGGAGGAAGCTGTTTAAGTTTTCCTTAAGCGAAAACCATCTTGATATTGACTAATGGTTTGGAAACAAACTATAGCTCAGTTCTGGTACCTTGTTTCTTCACGCATATGAGAAATTTGGGCAAGAGGCAATTTGAGCACACCTGACACCCAGGAGTCGCTGTGCAATGCCTGTTTGGGCAAGAATGTGATGTCAGTGCAATGAGCAGATGAATAGGCTGTGTCCCTCCCTGCATGCTGAACTCCCTGTTTAAGGAAAAATGCAAAATACCCTTTTGTAGCAGCAGCTCTGTGTTGATGTTAGCATAGCTCTCATTCAGCTGGTAACATTGACTTTTAGTGTCCTGTCTCTGCTTTGTAAAGTGTCACTATGTTTGAAAGACTCTTGCTGAGCTTGATCTTCCTTCTGTTGCGTTTCCAGAGGTGTTCAGGTTTTTCTCCAGGAACAAAGGAAACTTTTTTAGTAGGCTGTGTGTGATAGGGCTTGACTCTTACTGAAATACTGCAGAACTTGATACGGGAACATCCTGCGTGAATACATAGGAAAAGCTCAACCTGACCTCTCTACAAAGTGATGTATTTTCATGGCCTTGTGTCTGGTAGCTGGGTTAATTGTGTGGGTTATCTGAATGCTGACGTGCGTGTGTTTTGTAGGTTCGGATGTAAATAGCATGGATTCTGTGGACAGTGGCTGTGCCCTGGGGAAGACAGGAACTCACCAGAACTCTAAGCCGGGAGGAGAATCCAGCAAGTCCGACCTCACTGTCTGGGAAATCGAGGTTCCAAAGGTAACCAGGCACCAGCCCGTCATGCTTCTTGCACTGCCCTACATAGTCATCTTCTGGTTCTTGCAGTCTGGTAGTGTCTCAGTGCCATCTCAAGGAGATCAACAAATAAACAAGAATTTAAGCATTTAGCTTCTGTTACAACTCAACAAGAGTGAAGAGCCTGTGCACAGCTGTAAAGAAGAGGCATGTAAGGGCTACGCCCAGGGTAACACCGCGTGTTAAAATCATTACTCCCCATTATCTTCCACCCCAGCCTGTTAGTGTGATGCTTCAAAAGTATTCAGAACAGTTTGAGAGTACAGGGTTAAGAGCAGGTGAGCAGGTTTTTTTTTCCACTGTATAAGAGGGCTATGTTTCAACTGCTTGTCTAAACTCCTCCTCACAAGCTTGCTGATCTGAGCTATTCTATGGAGCTGTTTGCATCTCTGTCTTTATAATGAGCTTTCTTTTGGGTCATTATAAAGAGAGAGGATGTGTTTTTAGGACTGTCTGTGTTCATCCCTTCTTTCTGACTTTGTATATGCAAAATCACCCATGGCTGTCATGCACATCATTGCTCTTGCAGTTCTGCTCTTCATCAGACCTGGATGCTGGCGGTCAGTAAAGTGAAAACCCATCTCCTGGTAGGATAAATGTTCTGCTGCCTGGAGTGCACCCTGCACAGCCGCCTCAGGGCTATGTAGTCTAACATGTGAGATAGAGTAGAAAGGGAGTCAACTGGGCTAATTAGCTTGTTTTAGAATTGCTACAACATAGCAGTTTATATTTTGAATGAAAGATGAATATAGTATGTTTTTTCCTTTTTAAAAAAAAAAGTCAAGACTGGGAGAGGATGTGATTCCCCTGACTGTAGGGAGACAGTAGCCTTTACCAGGTCTGGCTTTGTCCTGTTTTGTTTTTATCATCTTCTGCAAGATATGAAGATGAATCCTTCAAAATGAGGAGTACTTACTGATCTGTATCTGCCTTGACTTATCACACGCCAACGGAACTCTGCCCTGGTCCAGTGTTGCCTTGTGTTCATCCTGCCTGGCCCTATGCACTGCAGGAACTGGGAAAGTGGGTGAAATAAGGCATGGAGAGTATTGTTGTTTGATCTGCATTTCTCTTCCTGACTGTTGCTTTCTTGTCTCTTTCATGAAGCATTTAGTTGGCCGCTTGATTGGCAAACAAGGGAGGTACGTGAGCTTCTTGAAGCAAACGTCTGGTGCCAAAATTTATATCTCAACACTACCTTATTCCCATGACTTCCAAATCTGTCACATTGAAGGTAAGGGAGAAGCCTCTCTATTCAGTTTAATACCTAGCTCATGTGTTGTAATTAGATGGGCAAGGAATTTAGAACAGTTTTACAGACTTAATGAGTCCAGTGCTTTACAAAACTTTTCTGCTCACAGACAGTGCTGTTACAGTAGAGGTATATGCCAAGTCACCTGTACCCTGGCATGTGAACCCTCTGTTCTAGAGGTGAGAGTGCAGTTTACGAACTACAGATGCTCAGGATGTTAACAAAAAAAAAAAGCTTTTGCAGGATGACTTCTAGCTTTTGAGGGAGGAGCTATGGGATATGCATCAGCAAATGGAATCTGATTGTGAAGGATGTTAGACTAAATGTGGCTGAAAAAATCTGCCAGTACTCTGTGAAATAGGTCATCCTGGAGGCTAAAGCTGTTGAAGCTGGGGCCTGGCAGCCTGCATTGCTCACGTTGGTCTAATCATCAGATTACATGGCCAATCTATTAAAAATTTTTAGATTATTGGTGTAGCCCAAAAGGTTCCTTGTAGCTGCATTCTGTAGCTTCACGTAGGATACATGTGTGTCCCCAGTATATTTGTGCAACCGACTTTCTGCTGTATTTTTGTCTTCCAGGTTCTCAGCATCATGTAGAAAAAGCACTGAGCCTTATTGGCAAGAAATTCAAAGAGCTGAGTCTCACCAATGTCTATGCTCCACCTCCACCATCACTGACACTTCATTCCCTCCCTATGACTTCCTGGGTAAGTCTCAGCTTGCTGGCTATGTTGGCATCATGTTGGAAGGCTGCTGTTGGTTGCTGCCATCATAGCATGCCATGTCCACATGGTCCTTTATCAGTAAGAGCATGCTGGTTCACAGGTTCCCTCGAAACAGCCTTTGGGTTTGTGTGGTTAACTGTTGTCCAGCCTGTGCAACTGCTACAGATGAGACTTATCTGCATGTTCTTCCACTACTGTTTTTGTTCTGCCTCAACTGGGAGATGTAGCAGAATGCTACACCGGGCTCGGGTTAATCTTGTGTAATTGCACATCTGGCCTAGTAGGCTTTGTCCTCCAGACTAGTTGCTTGCCTGAGGAAATACCCCTTTGGTTGGAGCTGATTGGATTGCCTGCCCCTTCTGCTTAGGGGCCACTTGCTGAGAGATCAAAGTGTCACACTGATCCGTTGTCATTACTGGCATTGTCCCTAAATCTTGAAGCTAGTCTTCTCAATAAGTTTTACTTTCTAATGGTATTTAATTGCACTTAGAGAAGGCTTTCGCATTAGTGTTCCACAGAAGAGTTTTTGTGCTGTTTTGCTGTCCAGATGCTTAGAAATGCTTTTTTGCTTGCGTTGGGCATCTAGAATCTATACAGTAACTGTGCACATAACTGTCTCCATGGATTCCATGGATGTAAAGACAGGCTTTGTTCAGGAGAACTGAGTTTAGTGAAATTCAAGGCATTTTAGATGCATGTTGAGCACAGTATGCTTTGTGTTCTTTGAAGTTGCACAACACAGTGGCTCTCTGGCAGGCAGGGCATATTAATTTAAAAATGAGACCTCTGTGACAAATCTTGGACAGTCCCTGCAGAGATTACCTTGATGTTTAAAAACCCTGTGGGTAAGGAATCCTCGCAAGTTGCACTGCGTTGATAGTGCAGCATGACTTGACCGGCATCATTGCTGACTCTGCTCACTGATCTTTAGGGTAACAAAGTCCTACAGCTGCTCTGTGCTGATAGTCTTTTTGTGTACAAGATGGGGCCCCTCCCCAAATCTGATTTCCTTTAGAACAGCATAGAGTAACACTGAGTAGCTTTCTGGTCCTGATCCAAAGCAGCCTTTGGAAGTGAACTATGAGCATGCCAGTGTTTTCCCACCCATGGCTGTAAGCCTCAGGAGTTGCTGGTGGAACAAGGAGTTGCTGTGTGTGTCTAATGTGACTGAAGCTTGTGTTGCAACAAACACTAATGACTAACACTAACAAACACTATTTTTCTCCTCCCTGTGGCAGTTGATGCTTCCAGATGGAGTCACTGTCGAAGTGGTTGTGGCTAACCAAGTCAATGCAGGGCACATGTTTCTACAGCAGCATACGCACCCTACTTTCCATGTCCTGCGTAGCCTGGACCAGCAGATGTATGTCTGCTATTCTCAACCTGGAATTCCAACCCTGCCAACACCTGTAGAAGGCAAGTAACTTGGCAGCTCACATTGTCCGGTTGAGAGACTTCCTCTAGTGTCCTGCAAAAGCCTAATGTTCCTGGGTTAGGTTTGGAAAGTCTCCCAGTAGGTGAGAATGTGATATTTCACTTGTCATTTCATGTCTCTTCAAGCTGTTGTCAGAGTACAGATGTTGCTTTACTTTCTTATGCCACTCATCCCTGGAGTACATCCTAGGCCACTGAGTTGCATGTTGAAATTCAGAATGAGATCAAGTCCATCTCAGATTCTTTCAAATCAACTTGGCATCTGGTGTATTTTTGCTAACAAAGTAGAACTGCTCCTGAACATTCATAGTGCTGCTGTTTGGACACAGTGTAAAGTGGAGGCTGCATTACATGGAAGGGGTTATTAGCACTCACTTTCCTTGTTGGAAACAGACCTCACTGCTAGTGATCAAAGGCTGGAACAGAAGTGGATACCTGCATAGAACAGCATGGTATTGGCAGAGACTTGAGAGTAAAAC
This sequence comes from Anseranas semipalmata, assembly GCA_013399115.1. Classification (NCBI taxonomy): domain Eukaryota; kingdom Metazoa; phylum Chordata; class Aves; order Anseriformes; family Anseranatidae; genus Anseranas; species Anseranas semipalmata. The sequence goes on from VXAA01002488.1 coordinate 451,413, forward strand.
CCACCTCTTCTGTCTCACCTGCAGGCCTTATCTGATGGGGGTGTGGGTGGTGTTGAAAGAAGATAAAAGCAGCAGCAGAAGTGCTGTTGACTTGCAGTAGATAACTGTGCAGTACTGCTAATGTGTGAAGTGCTGATTTCTAGAAATCTACTAATGCTGAGCCTCTCTTCTCTGTGCTCTTATGCTTTGCAGTTGGTATTATCTGCGCAGCTCCAGGCCTGGATGGGGCATGGTGGCGGGCTCAAGTTGTTGGCTACTTCAAAGAGAGCAGTGAAGTGGAGATCAGATACGTGGACTATGGAGGATATGAGAGAGTGAAGATTGACACACTCAGACAAATCAGGTCTCTAGCTCCTCTTCTGTAGCCTGAGGCAATATCTGGCTTCAATCTCCATCAGAGGCATCCATATAGTTTAATCACTTATGGGTTTTTCACTGCTGAAGTGGGAAATGTTAGAATGGCTTGTCCCAGCAGTGGGTGTGGATTTCCTAGGAGCACAGTAAGCTCTTGCAATTTCTCTCCTCCCCCCCTTCAAAAAAACATGCAACTTCTGCCACTTCGGCATGTGGATGTAAAAGGATGCCTTCAGGAGTCGCAAAGGTGTGATTAATTGATGAGCTAGGAATAAAATTCAGGTTTTGTATGCCTCAGCCTCATTGGCTGGGAGAGCTGCATACAAGCCCATTAAATACTTGATTGTCCTAGGAAGAGTGCCCAAGGGCTTGGGAGTAAGCAGCACAGCCTTCATTACAGAGGTGATTTTTGCTTGGAGCCCAATCCAACTTGGCGTGCTAATCAGACAATTTTTTACTGCTGCTTAGATTGCTGGAGGAATAGTCTGATTTTTTTTTTTTGACTGTCATCAATTTTAAACTGAATTCCTGTTAGAGCAATTGATTAATCAATGTCACCTTAAAGAATACAGAAGTAACTTAAAGCCATGTTCTCATTCTGATTTGATTCTCTTTTTAAGGTCTGATTTTGTAACACTACCTTTCCAAGGAGCAGAAGTTTTACTAGACAACGTGGTGCCACTTCCAGGTAATGGAGCTCTTGAGTGGTACTGTTGGCGCTCCTCCTGCAGGTTTAAATGGATGCCAGCTGTGTGCAAGCAGTGATTCTGTCTAAACTTTCTCCCTCCTATTGCAAGTGCAGCCTCTGAGGTGACTAGAGCAAGGATTGGAAAAATTATGTTTTATTCTTCTGAATCTGTTGGTATGGCACAATCTATCTGACTCAAGGGGAAGATCATAAATATCCAGGCTTTTTTCTGTATGGAGGAGAGAATGAATTACTCTCCTAAACAGTAAGTTGGCCGGACTGGCAGGATATAACTGAAGCAGCTGTAACTATTCTGCCTTCTGTCGTAGGGTAGCTGTAAACGCAAACTTGGCTTTTAATCTGCTAGCCAAATGCCTGACACTTTCCTGCTGAAATGCCCGATGTGTACATTTAGTGTTCAAAAGACTGTCCTCCAAGCACTGGAATGTCAGTCACTGCCTAGAAATGCTTTCTATATTTTTGGTTGTTTTTTGTTTGTTTCCTGGTGGCGGGCTCTGGTTTTGTTAGAGATGCTTGCTGTATTGGTGTCTAAAAATCTGCCATTCTGGGTGCAGGAGGGGTAAGCTAGGGGTCAGGCCAGGTTTTTATCACTGGAGCTTGTGGCTGGCAGGACTCCAGTACAGACCCTGCCGAGACTGTAGATGGATGGCAAGGTTTAAGCTGCTGCTAGCAGAGGTGAGTGGTTTGCACATTCCCTGAGGTCATCTAGCTCCTTCAGTATTTGTGGAGGTGTAGGGAGTTCGCTTGTTGCTGGAGATGATCTCAGAGTGGGGAGCACAAAAGGGCAACTTATTTTGCAGCTGTTTGATAGGAAACAAGCAACTCTCCTCCAAAATGAAAACACTTATGTCCTGTCTCATCTTCACAATGTAGATTGTAACTTCTTTGGCTGGGATCTGAGGGTTTCCTGTTGCATTACGCATGTGGGGTTAGCAGCAGCACCCCCGTAAGCTGTGCGGATTGTGAGATTTGGGCTGCCAGTGCTTGCAGAGGGTGTGTTTGGCGTTGTTCAGGTGCTAGCTAGCCTGCGGGACAAATGTTTTTGAGTTTCTGCTTACAGTATTGCACTCTGTGCAAGGTCAGGAAAGACCTGAGGCCCCTGAGCTTAGTTTATTAAGGATCAAAATATTAATGGCAGCTCAAAGGTACTGCAGAAGAAGAATACTTTTCTGTCTTTAAAGCTTCCTAATTCATCAGTCACTTATGTTCACGTTAACTTGGCTAGTGGCTTTGAAAAGCACTTCATCCTCTCCCTTCAGCAACACAGCAGGCGTAATACTTGTGTGATCTCCAGCTTAATAGACTGGTTTCAGCAAATGCCTACAGCAACAGTAGGTGAGGATTCTCTGGCCTAACTTATGTAGGAGGTCAGACGAGATTAGTTTAATAGTCCCTTCTGGCCTTTAAAGCCTGTGAATATCTCATTTGGTTTTTTTCTGTTCTTTTCTTTCCAAAGACGAGGATCACTTTTCATCAGAAGCTGACGCCGCTGTTAGCGAGATGACCAGAGGGGCAGCACTACTGGCGCAGGTACATGAGAGCCGTCTGGAAAAGCCTTGTTGATGATTTTACTGCTGCTGTTATCCTCTCTGCCTCTAGCACGCTGTGTTAATCGGAAACAAAGTCCAGAGCCTGAAAGCCTGGCTTTCATCCTCCTGGGCCAGGAGGATGGATGCCTGAATGGTCTTTTGGAGCCCAAAGTGGACTGTTGTCCAGCAGCTCGAGTATTCACGGGGGCCTGCACTGCTCTGCCAACCTTGAATGCCTTTGCAACCCTGACATGCAAGATCTGGCCTCTGGCTGGCCAGAGGGAGAAGTAGGGCTTCTGGTAGTGTCCCACAGGCTTCCATGCACAGTGCCAGATCTTAATGAAGAGGGCCTTACCTCTTTTGAAGTGTTTCTAATAGTGGCTGTAGCTATCCACATAAGCTAATTGAGATGAGTGGGAAGCTGATAGTATTTGTGCCTCAGTCTCATAGCTTCCTTTGGTTTAATGCAGTACTCAAATGTATCGCTAATTCTAGCAAGGGTAAAGATTTGATCAAATAGAGCAAACTTGCCAGCAAAGTATCTCAGCTGCCTAGTGGCAGCAGCTATGTTTCCTCTGCTTACACATGGTTTTAAGTATTGAGTATAACTCAGTGAATGATGCTAGCCTTGCATCCACCATGGAGGAGACCAGAATTTGCTGTATGGTGTTGTTTTTCTGTTTCCAGGTCACAAATTATGACAATGCAACAGGTCTGCCATTGATACAGTTGTGGAGTATGATGGGAGATGAGGTATGTTGGCGTACCTACTTTTTCAACACTGTTCAAGTTTGATTATGCAGACTCTTTATTGTTGGTTAGGAAGTTGGTGTTTCTTGCTACTGGTTTGTTCACCTTTCTTCTTTTTTCCCCTCCCTTCAGGTGGTGTCGATAAACAGAACTCTGGTGGAAAGAGGATTTGCTCAGTGGGTTGACAACTACTAGCAATGTCCTAGATGCCTCGACAACTTTTTCCTAACAGGGAAAAAAAATCCTGTTTTGCACTGTTACAATTCGGTTTGGCAACCTCTTACAGGAAGATCTGTTTACACCTGCATACAGAGTTTTGTGGTCCATTGAAACTTGGTTTGCTCAACTGTTACCATTTCACTAGAAACACATACCTCATCTCAGTGAAAGGCAGGGTGTTAAAAGCCATAATGAGAGATACTGTAGCTTTAAAGCAAAAAAAAAAAATCCTCCCTGGCCTCTACTCAAAAATTGAATGGAAAAAAACTTTAAAACCCTGGGGCTTGCTTGAAGTTAGCAAATACCCCTGAAATATTAACTGTGGTTGCATTTTTGTTGAAGATGTATAATACCCCATGAACTTGGTGTCTGCTTTTCCTAAAAGTTACATTGGTTGTCCTTTTTTTTTTTAACAGGCTCTGCCTATGAAATTAATGAATGTTATTAAGGAATTTAATATTCAGTTATGAATTTTTCTATATCATGCCACTGATGTGCACAAACTGTGTTCATCTTATATCTTCTTGATGCCAGGAGGTTGATGAATTGCATTTGTTGCGCTTAGTGTGGCACATGTCTCACTGCAGTCATGTTTTTTATGCTTGATATGCTTAAGGAAGAAAGCTTCTCTGTGCAGATGCTTGAAGTGCAGGATATGTTACCACTACAATTTTGCTCTGAAATGTCATGTATTTAAAGAAAAGAACTGATTGCCAAGCCCAATTGTAATTTGTATTTTTCTAGCTGTGCAAGTCTGTAAATATATATAAAAACATTGTAATATTTTGTACAAGAAAAACACTGGAAACAAAGGGAACTTTACAGAAACTTTTTCACACCAAAATGTCCTATGTAGGTAGAACTGGTTTGAAGTGCATTAGGGTAGCCGACATATTTGGAGCATCTGAATGTGGGAGTGTTTCCACTCTACTGTGTATACAGGATTAGCATTCCCTTAGATTGCTGTCTGGTTTGAATTGTGATCACTGCATTCTTTGCTATGTTGCTGTACAGATATGTTTAAAAAAAAAAAGTAACAATTTGGCATTAATATTGCAGTGGTGTTCTCTCTCAATTTTTTGCTCCTTTTTAGATTTCTATCACGAACTTAAAGTTTTTGCTCGAGTAATTTAAGCTGACTTAATACTCTTAAACACATGCCCTCTAATGTATATCATTTTAGATATGTATTGAGCTGGGATTTATTGTGGCAGAGAAGATACTCGCCAGGAAAATGATGTAATCAGGCCTCAGAAATTTTTTCAGGTGGATTCAAGGATGTCTTTACATCCTATGAGCTAACATGTCAGTACATCATACGTTTGGATAGCTGCCTACAAAAGCATTTGTTCCGATCCCTTCTGATATGGTATGATTATATCCTTTGTTTTTTTTGAGTTCTTTCCTATTCGGCGCTTATGATTTAATGTTCATGTTTGCAATAATGTCCAATGAAAACTAAATTTGGTAACTCAGTTAAATCTATAAAACATATATCCTTTTGGAATGTTTCTTTTCCATTTCAATTAAAGCTCGAATTTTAAGCCGTCTTAATCAATCTGTGATGACTAAGAGCCTTCATTTCCAGACCTCTTGTGATGCAGGGTTGGGAAGGGAGCTCAGTGGGATAAGCAGGTGAGATAAGATCCCGAGGGCTTTTCAACAGATGCAGAAAGGTCAAACTTCAGATCTCCTGGGGTTTCTTTTACTTCAAATCTTGTGAAGGAGCTGAAAACTGGATTTAATTTTGTGATGAGTTACCAGAAAGCCATGGTCTGAGCACTGGTACTCAAAGCTGTTGTATGTATGGTGGAATTTATTTACCCTGTGGACTCAGGAAGCCCACTGGTTGTACTTGTGTGTTGAAAAGGAAAACATGGGAATCTTCCTATTTTGCAGGCAATAGAACCCTCTCTTTAAAGTGCTGACAAGTTCCTTGTTCAAGCCACACAGAGCAGTGATGTGAATTGGTATCCCAGTGAACGGTTTGTCCTTACCCTGGTACTGGAGCACCTTGCAATTGGTAACATCTGTTTTTGCAGTAGGATGTATCTACACTTAATGGTTGGAAAAGAAACGAAGGCATTGAATGGACTGACTCCTCTAGGGCTGCTCAGAACAAAGTGTTAAACTCAGAGTACTGCCTTTATGGTCTATAAATGTGTGCTTGCACACAGTTGTTCAAGTTGTTCAATCAGTCTTCCTGGTCTCAAGGATTAAAACCATTCTATAGGGTGCATTGCAGAATATACACACAATCTGTGGATGCTCTGGACTACAACTCAGTGCTGCTTAGGCAAGTGACAGGTGAAGAATAAAACATCTGCGTGTTTGGTGGGGGATTAGTGGTTTGGAAACTAGCAAAGTTCAACAATGTCCCTTCTTGCTTCTCACCCCAGCAAGAGGGTTTCACTTCATAGGGTTTCTTAGTCTTTGCGGTCTCCTCCAACACAAGGGATGGCTTTCACCATCAGGCACAATCTCCCAGGTAAAGATGTGGTGGCAGGCTCCTTGCACTGTGTGGTTAACATGTCGCTGGTATCCAGAACACCCGAGTGTGGTGTGGGCTGGCTGAGCTGTTTGTGCACAGCGACGCTCTGCTGCAGTTGCAGGCAGTCTGCTTGGACTGGCTGTTTCAAATTGCCTGCCCCTTGTCTTTCAGAGTTTCTCAGAGGCTTGCCTACCAAATGTCAGAAGATGAAGAACACAATTCAGCCTGGCAGTCCAGAGGCGGTAGCACCATCCGAAGGTAATGCAGACACTGCAGTTTTAGACTTTGGAGATAGAGCCAAGGAAGACCCATTTGCTTCCCTATTTCCATATCCCAAAGAACTTTCCAGAGACAGCCCATGGTTATTGGTATCAAACAAATGCATGTTAGCTTAGAAGTGTAGGGGGGTGATTTTTTCTTCTCAGGAGCTTAGAGTAGCCCTGGACTTCCTAGTCTATGCCTGTGGAGATGGATATGTTCTTGTTCATGACAAAGTTTAGCTCATCTTCATGTTTCCCTTGCTTTATGGTGATGTCAGCAATCTTCTGCAACTGCTGGCAGCAGGTGTGGGAGCCTTCCTCAGTGTCTGCTCTGCATCCCTTGTTTTCCTTGGGCTCAGCAACAGGGACGACCTTTCTGTTCCCTGTTTGTACTCTGAGCTGCGTATTTTTTAAGCTGTAGTAACTGGAACATTGTAGGTGAGATTACCAGAATAGGGAGGTGGTGGCAAGTAACAAGTAGGCATTCCTTTCTTCAAAATAGAAAGTCTCAGCCTGTGTGGATTTCTTAGCTTCTGTAGCACCAGCTGGGTGGCAGTTGTGCTCCAGAAATAAGTTGTCCTGGAAGCTGCTGTGTGTGTTGTTGGAGACTGGTCTGCTGGTGCAGCTTCTGCTCAGCAGCCCACAGGGTGGAGTGGCCGGGCCACGGCACCCGGGTACGAAGCACCCGTGGGTGGTGGTGTAACAGGAAAAGCCCCCGGCTTCCCGGCAGTGTGGGCTGGTGTGGGGCTGCTTCCTCGGCACTGTTGTTAGAGAGGCCAGGCTGCGACACCAGAGGCAACTGGAGCTCCCCTGGCAGGAGAAAGGGATGGCTTGTAAACTGGGAAGGAGAAGGAGGGCAGAAGAGAGGTGGGTGGTGTCGCCTTTTGATGTACGGATGAGAAGTGGCCTGGCTGGAGGGGGGAAGAGGTGAGTGTGGCCTGCAGGGGAAAAGGCACAGGTCAAACGCAGAGCAGGGGAGGTTGGAGCCAAGTAGTTGTTGGCATCGTCCCTTCTGAGACACAGTGACACTGCTTTGTGCCCCATCAGACCGTGGGGATGGAGCTGGCATGGGTTTTGGAGGGGCTGTGCTGCCTGTACCACCAGCCGTGTCCCCAAGGTGCCCGTGCTCTTCTTGGCTGCGAACCTGGGGCTCAGTGTGTGTGCATCCGAGCTGAGCCCTCCCGTGGGGTTACTTTGAAGCCATTCAAAGGGGCTTTCCCCTTTGAAAAGTGGTAATTTTATTATGGGTAAAATGAATGAGGTCTCTGGAGACGCCTAATTTATAACTTCCGTCTGGAGTGCTTCCCGCCGGCCATGAGGCGAGCTCCTGCTTTTCTCTATGGAGCAGCCCTGGGTGAGCCCAGGCCTCGCTCTTCTGGCCCCCTGGCAGGCTGGGGGCTGCTTTTCCACCAGGCCTCCCTGCGCGGCCTGTGCCAGGTCCTCCCGGGGCACCGGCCCGCTCCCTGCACGGGGCTGGGGCTGGCTTCCCTGTGGCACGGCGACTCAAAGGCTCCTTAGAGAGGGAGGAGGGGAGGGGCGAGGAGCGTGTTTTTGGAGCAGATGGAGCATAATGGTGCCCCTGTCTGATACTGGCGCTGGAAGCGCTGACACAGAGCGGTTCAGCTCCCTGCCTCTCGCAGCCACGTATGCAGCCTGCTCATGGCCTAGCAGGGGACCTGGCTCTGGTGCTTGGTGGTGGAAACTTCATTGGCAGTGGTTCTTTTCCTATAAAGTAAAAATAAAGTTTGCATATGATTTCTTTTGATATTGAGTCACACAACTACATCATGTCCCTGTCAGTAGGAAGCCTGCGAGTCAGAGGCTGCTGAGCAAGAACTACCGAACACGTGTCTTGCATTTAGTTCAGTGCCTCCAGGGCTAGGTTTTGGCTCCAGTCACCTCTGCTTCCTCCTCCTTCCCTTCAAAAAAAGAAGGAAAAAAAAAAAAAAAAGGCACAGCAAAGCAAGGGGGAAAAATTCTGGCCACACTGGGTCAACAGGGGCGATGGCACTTGGGGGTGCAAGAGGGATGGGGGCTCTGTGGCACAAGGCCGGTCGTGGCAGTGGATCCAGCTGAAGGTCTGCCTGGTGCCTGCCAGCTCTGCCCGCCTGGGTGATTCGGGTACAAGGTGCTAAAGCCGGATCCCCTGCAGAGCGGTCCTGCCCCAGGGGCTTTCCTGGTTCCCAGCTAGGAGCGATGCTGGGGCTTCTGAGCCCCATGCTGCATGCAGCCTTTGCACTTAACAGGCAAACATAGACTGCCTCTGGTAAATTCGTGTGATGGTTTTTTGAGTCCCTTTGTCCTTCTGACCTTCACAAGATCCTGTGGCATTGTCTCCCAATGTAATTACGTGTGGGTGAAAGAATTACTTCCTGTTTGTCTTCTAAATTGCCTGAGAACTTCCCCAGATAATCCATCATCCTGATGTGACCTGAGGTGAGTAATAGCCCCTGCTTTGCCTTGTCTATACTGCTTGCAGGTTTATAGGCTTCTCTTCTGTCACCTGCCTCTGTTCCAGGATGAAGCGTCTGAAGTCCATTCAGCTCCTTGTGTGGAAGCTGGTGGGTACCATACGTCCTCCCCGCCACCCACCCTGCGCCTTTTCTAGCCCTATACCGGCCTTTTGGAGGTGAACGTGCACCAGCAGCTTTCCTCCTTTTACCGAATCAGGAACATAAATGCTGCTGTGGAGTCTCAGGTGTACATTTTTGTGCCTAAAAACATGTTTAGATGTTTGTGACAGCAGCCTTGGTTCCCTCAGCCCCTAGGGACATCAGAGCCGTCGCGCTGAGCTGTGCTGCCCGTGGTGCGCTGGGGCTGCAGCCCCCCACGGCCCTTCCCTTGGGAGAGAGGGATCGGACTGGGGGGGTCCCTGCTCTGTTCAGTGCGTGTCCCAGCTCCGAAACTGGGGGTGGGTGGGTGATGTTTTTTTTTTTTTATATACCCAAACTCCCCAGTTTGGATTCAAGGATGCTGAAGTGACGTTTGATGCTGTTTCCAGTGGGGTGCTCTCATTTCTGGAAAACAGCCTGTCCAAAGTGACGTGTGGAGCTGGGTTTCTTTCCTGGGTGTTGTCTGGGGCTCGAGCGCCTGCCGCTGAGTGCATCCAAACCCCTCTCGTGGCCCTTGGGGGCTGCTCCCTCGCTTGTAGTCACCAGCGGAAGCCTCCCGCTCGCACCGGGCTGCAGGAGCCGCTGAGCTCTGCCCCCCGCAGCAACGCTTCCCGCGGGACGCCGGCCCCGCGCGTGGGGCG
>VXAA01002488.1:460987-477680 GCA_013399115.1 Anseranas semipalmata
GGATAAGCTGCTCTTTTCTTTTTTTTTTCTTTTTTTTTTTCCCCTAGCTAAAATGAAGCGAGCCCACTGTGCACGCACTGAAAAACGTACTTGCAGATGTGGAAGCTGAAAAACACAGTTCGGTGCACTTTTTTTTAAAAAAAAAAAAAAGGCAACAGTCTGACAGGTACAAATGAGTCAGGAGAAAACATTCCTGTCCAGATGCTGCAAATATTGTGCACAGAGGTGCTGTTATTTTGCTTAATTAGCAATAAATTCCAGCCTTATTTTCACATTTCTAAGCCCTTTCATATTTTAGGGACTGAGCGCAAGCTGAATTTGTATAATTACTTCTACATGGACAAAACCTGCGCTTTCAGGAGCCTGTAGGTAAACTAAGGTGCCATATATCACAGCTGTAACTTTACTGTAGTTTTTTTAAGACCTGGCAGAACTAATGCACGCCTGTTCTCATCACCAAGGGAGAAGGCAGTGCGGATCACAGGGAGGATGGTGAGGCTCGGGCTGGCCAGGCTGCAGTCCCGAATCCTTTGCTTGGCCAAGCGCCGCTTCTCCTGGTCTCCACTAACATCACGGCACCGCCACGTGCCAGTGACAGCATGACATGCTGCCCCAGGTAAACGCAGGGAAAAGCGTCCTTAGGGCCTCAGCGTACAGGTGGAGGCTCGGAGATCGCTGGTGTGAAGTCCTGCAGAGGAAATGAAGTCAGCGGTGCTGTGCGGGCTCGTCCGGCCCGCGGGCTCCAGAGGGGCGGCGAGGCCCCGGCCAGGGACATGGGGCGCTGCTCCGGGGAGGGTGGGAGGGAAGCGCGTGCCCGTTGTGCCAGGTGAGGCCTCGTGCTGGCTGAGCCCATGCGGATGGGGGCCAAGGGCGGGAACGCTGCCTGAACAGTTTGTGCCCGGCTGCACCAAACCACAGGAGTCTCTGCTGCAAGCGATCTGCCTGGGCTTATTTGAGAAGCATGGGAGGAAATGCCGCGAAGCAGCCCTGCCAGGTGGCAGCCCCCCGGGGGAGCTGTGGCAGCAGAGAGGGGACGGAGCCCCCTGTGGTGCGTGAGCCCCAGCGGCTCCTGCCTGTGCCGCTGCTTGGGCTCCGACCTCGAGCGAGGCACCTGGGTGGCGCTGGCTGGGGCGCGTCCCTGCCTCTGTCTGCATGTGCCAGGGGTCCCTGCCTTGAAAATGGGGAGAGAAAACTACTTCTGGCTTTGCCTGTGAGCCCCCAGCTGCAGCTCGTGTGAAAGACCCAGGCAAGCCCGTGGGGGTTTGCCAGCAGCTTGACCTCCTGGCCAGCGCTCTCACCCCACAGTGAAGAGGTGCCCTCTTTCTTCCACCCTTCTGACTTCTGTGTAACAGAGGGGCTGGATGCCTGTTACCTTTCTGTAGTCTTTTCCAGTTGCCAATCAAACGTGTCTGGTTTGGGGGTTTGGTTTGTTTCTTTGTTGCTGTGACTATGCAGGATGCTCTATCTCGCTGTAATTACGGTTCCATCACTGTCTTGGCATGAAAACATCTGCTGTCTCCCTGCGATCTCCACTTCTCCTATTTCTTTTGAGAATTTCATGGATCATGATGACCTTCTATTTTCCATAACATCTCATGCATCTCAGTGTACACAGCTGTTTCTCTTGTGTTCCCCTGTCTCTCCTGCTATCCCTTTTTTTCTATCAGCATCTCCAATGCATTCAGAATTTCAGCTCATCTGCTTATCAAATCAATATCTCGCCTGCCATCTCCTCTGTGTCGCAACCGCTGTAAACACAGCGCCTTTGCACCTAACTGCCCGCGCTGCTTTCTCCTCTGAGCGCAATTCATCTTCCAGCTCACGTCTAAAGTCTTTGTTCTTCTCATTTAACGTTTTTAAGTTAATTTTCTCAGCCTTTTTGTGTTGATTACGTTGTACTCTCTGGTTGTCTGGGTTTGAGATCCCTCCGCGCAGGGAGGAAGCTGCTGCTGGAGGTGAGGTCGCTCCGGTTGCTGGCAATGAGCTACGGCAACGACGGAGCGTGGTGGAGGAGGAGGAGCAGGGGTGCTGGTAGGGCATAGCGGAGGCAGTGGAGGGGCTGGAGAAACACGGGCTTGAGTTCTAGTTTTGTGTGACCTTGGTTCAACAGCGTGGGGTCTGTGAGTATGATGAACAGAGATACTTCAGTTTTTATTCTGTTCTGGCACCTTTTATTACTAGGACCTTACTGCTATGCCTATTCTCTTAAAAAATAATAATAAAAAAAATCAGCCCTATAACTGCTGCAGAAGGACTAATAAAATTCCCAAGTATGACAGGAGCTTAAATCTCTTTGCTTTGTTCCCCGTTTGCCGAACGAGCATCCCAGCCCTCCACTGCCCACGCCTCCCTTCTTGCCCTCGTGCTGCTGCCCATGGCAGGATGTGCCCGCGGGGACACGGCTTTGCCCCAGTCACTAGGTGATGCTGCAGCAAAACTAACCCTGAGAATATCGAAGGCTCATGTTTGTTTGTTTGTTTTTTTAATTTTATTTTTTATTCACCCTCAACCCATGGTCTGTATATATCGGATCTAAGAATGTCCTATTCTTGAAAGGCTTTGCAGAAGTTTGGCACCTGGAACGTGTGACTGAGGAATGGCTATTTATACGTTGACAGAGGAGAGGGTAGAGAGCAGAAAGCAGGGTGGAGATTGATGAATCATGCAATAACTTTTTGGATGGACGGAAATAACACTGTGCGTGCATCATAGTTTTTTCCCCTTTCAGGAGTATAGCTGCTTATGCAGAGATGGCTTGGGTACTTTTATATACAGATATGCATTAGATGTGGGTACTTATATATAAATAAGGCTGTAAAATCATACATTAAGGGATTTGATCATCCTCAGAGTCATGCGGTTGTCAGCGTGTAATGGCTACCTGATTCGGGACAGAAAGAGCTCCTATGGAGATGCAAAGCTGCTCTTGGCCAAGGATTTAGCACTCTGTGTCCTTGCCCAGGCGAAGCTGCCAGCAGCATTACCGACAGTCCTGGAAAGTCCTGGCAAAACTGCTAGCAGGAAGGTGTGTAATGGGAACGCTGTGGGATTTGGGTGAGCAACCCAAATGCGGAGGGCAGTTTAACCACTCTCCAATGTCCTGCAGGGTACTGGGTTAGGTACAGAACAGTAAGCATAGGGAGGGCCAGTCCCACAACCCCAGATCTCAGCGGGAGGCCGGGTTCCCCACGTGCTCTCCGCTGCTTCATCCGTCCCTCGGTTCTGCTCGCCAGCCGGCTCAGCGGCTCCGAGCCTGCAGGTGCCCGCGGGGTGGGACGGCTGCACCACGGCCCCGCTGGCACTGCCGGGGCTCCACGGAAGGCAGGAGCTGGGGGTCAGCGCCAGCCTCCCCCCCACCAAGGAGATGCTGGGGCTGCTTTCAGCCCTCGCCTCTTCCGAGGCTGTGCTAGGCCTTTCTCAACTGCTCTGCGCCTCCCTTATAGGGGTATGAGGGTACCGAGCGCCTCTTGCTGCTGCTTCTGGCTCTGCCGCAGCAGCCTAGTGCCAAAACGGGAGCTCGGGTGCGGGGCCAAGTGTTGCTCTGGAATGGGCCAAGCCAGAGCAAAGCAAACGGAAATCAAATGGGGAATAAACGTTATCGGAAATAATTTCTGTCACTTAATGGCTTTGAAATAATTGGCCATTTCCTGGGCATATCCAGATGCACCAAACAATGTTCTCCCTGTTTCCTTTCTGCATACTTGTGATCTTTCAGGGACCTAGTTGTTCAGTTCTGCCCCCCTCCTTTGACTCTTTATCCCCCCCTCAGTTTTCTTGTGGAGTTTGTATTTTTCCCCCAACAATGTCTCTGAGGAATCACAAATGTGTAATATGTGTCCTGACGCTTGTATTTTAATAGCGCGAAGCAAACCACATCAGCACAGGCAATTTCACATTCAACACATTATTGCTATTTAAAGCGCAGAGGTATAAAAATGATTGGCAATCCAGCTCGCCCAGAAATCACCGGCTGCTGCTGGCTGCCAGATTGTGATTTTTTAATATTGGCTGCTCTGTGCAGTCATTCCCTCACCTTTGACTTGCAGATTTCCCGGCGTTGAAATAGCAGAATCATTTTTGGTTGCAACAGACACATTGCTTGCTGCTGAAAAGAAGTAATTATCATTAACCACACACGCGTATATATACATACACATACATATACATACAGGGCAGAGTGGCTGGTCAGTTTTTCCAGCTGAGCAACCCTTTGCATTTCCCGTTTGCTGACGTGTTTTCCCCGAGCTCCTGGGAGCCGGGGGACATGTGGGGACTGGTTTCACTCCCTGTTCTCTTGGGGGAGCAGGGGCGGCCAGCGAGTTTGGTCCTGCGGGCGGGGGCTCCGGATTTCTTTTCTCAGGGCTGCAGCAGAGGTCTGTTGCTTTGCTGAGGGGTGTTAGTTGTGTCGGTGCTGTTTACATAAACACCTCGCTCTGGGTTAATGTGTGATGTACAGTGTGATTAAAGATTAGATCTTTATGAATTTGTGTTTAAGACAACCTTACCCTGGTTACATTCAAGTTTGAAATGAAAGAAAAATAGCTGTGCTTACACGACAATTAGAGTTTGTCTTTACTGGAAGTAACGGCCCTGGAGTTACACACGCTGTATAAAATCCCGTGAAGGCGACGCAGGCAGATTGGTGCTTCCCAATGTCTCTGCTCCGCGCCGTGCCGCAGGGAGTCCTGCAGCTGGTGGAGGAAGGCAGGGCCGGCCTCGTCCTCATCCTCAGCTCCACTCCCGCAGTGCTGCAGGCAGTGGGAGCATGGGGGATGTGCGGGTTCCTCTGGGGACACGTCTTCCACGGACAGCCATGGCACAGCCACTGCTGGCACTGTGGGGACAAGCTGGGGACAAGCCACGCTTGGGGGATGTGTCGGCTCCATGGCCAGGCAGGGATCACACCGGATCCGTGGGCATTTCCTCGCACATGCTGAAGCTGCGGCTCGGTCCCCAAACCCTTCTCTGTGCTGTGCCATGCTGGGGCCGCTCCTGCCGCAGGTCGGAGCGCCTTGGAGCGGTCACCTTTCCCGCGGGGCCGCGCTGGGGCGAGGGCAGGCTGGGAGCTAGCGGCAGCGCTTTGCCCGTCCCCGCGTGCCCACTGGCCCAGCGCGAAGCGCTTGGCTCCCCTCCGCTTGCGGAAGGGATTAGCTACCTCATAACATCCAGACAAGATAATCTCTCCAATTTTGCCTGGAAGAAGTCCCTGACAAACAGCAGCAAAGCTACAATAATGCCAGATGAAACAGTAATTGAGTTTGCCTTCTTATTACTTTCTCAGCTAAGTTCGTGTTGTTTTTAATTTTATCTTATTTTTCTGTTGCTGATTGAGAACAGCTGAGTATCATCCCTGTATTGACTCGAACCAGCAGCACTGTACATAAGGTGAACCACAGCCATACAGGGAGGTGAGCAAAAAGAGGAGGGAGAAGTAACTGTGAAAAGTTCTTAAAACTTTCACGCAGTTTAAGAAAAGAGAAGGCTTTAAGTGGGAAGAAGCTTGGAAGATTGTTGCTGCCTATCGCCTGCTCCTCGAGCGCCATGCGTTAACAGCAGGATCATAACTGTGCTCACATCCCACAGACACGCGCAGCCATCCCGGCCCCGCGGGACGGGGACACGCTGCCCTCCCGCTGCAGGGGCCCGGCGCGCGGGAAGCTGGAGCAGCGCGGCTTGGCAGGGCGAGGGGCGGTGAGGTAAAGGAGGCTTCTCCGGCTCCCAGCATCTAAAAGGCAGCACCTGAAATGGAACTGAGGTCATCAGCTGCTGCACCACGGTCCTTCTCCTTCACGTGGGATTTGCAGGACTTTTTCTCCAGCCCTGATGTGACAATGCAGTAAATCTGGGTGGAAAGTGCTCAGATACAAATTCATCCTCCTGATCTGCCACGTATCCAAAATACAGGCTCTGTTTTGTACCAGATGGCTTTCTGTTTGACATCAGGCTGGACACCAGCAGCCCCATGATGCTGCGCCCCTGTGCAGGCTCCGGCAGTGCCAGTGCCACCACAGCACAGGGTGCAGCAACCCCACAATGCAGCGAGCAGCCCCAGAAGCTTTTCATTCCCAGAGCAGAGCCCAAGGGGCTCCAGCTGCTCCCTGAAGCATGGGGCAGAGCCACAGGTGTGCCCGCTGGGGCAGGAGGTGGGTCATGGCCACCTGGGGTGCTGGTGCTCACAGGCTGCTCCTCCTGCTGGGAGATTAGGTGGGTACTGTGGTGGGAGAACTGAACTGATGTGAAGAGAAATGGATTGGCACGTACAAGCCAAAATCCCTGCTTTTTTCAGTCTGATTTTGTTACCAGATTAAGTGTGAAGCAGTCTGCTGAGTAGCTTTGTTGTTGCCTGTTTACCTGGATGATGGTTTTATGCAGAAATCCCACAGACACCTGGACACACAGGGCGAGCCCCCATGTTCACAAAGCTCCCCTCACGTGGGCGATGAAGTCTTTCCAGCGGGACGGAGCCAGGCTGGGGTTCGCTCCCAAACCGAGACCAGCAGGAGGGACAGGGCAGTCCTGTGCAGTTTGGGTTTATCCAGTGGCTGTCGAAGCAGGAACACAACAGAGGGAAACACGGCGTGTGGGCTCAGCCGCTGCAAACCATGCTCCTCCTTGGTCCTTTGGGTGCAGCATCTCCTACAGCTGAGTACCACCGGAGGCTTTGAGATGGTCAGAGGGAAACCCCGCACGAGGAGGCTGGTGTCTGCATGAGGAATCTGGGCGTATATCAACCCCAGCTTGTAAGTTGTTCTAAATCTTGGTTTTGTTGGCAAGGGGGGGGGGTCTGAGGGAGTCTGTGGGGCTGCAGCCCCTGCACTATTTGCTTTTGGTAAACTGCAGCCACAACTCACTGGGGCTGCCAGCAAACACAATGTGAAATGTGAAGAAACCCTAGGGGGTTTCCATTGACTTCTGCTTGTTCTGAAAATTGTTTTCACCTGTTAAGTAGCGTGGCATGGTGCAGCTTGTGGGGTAATCTCCAGGAATGGCAGCTGCTCTCCAGAGATCTGAAAGCAGTACCTCTGGTCCCAGCTGGGTACCCAGAAGGAAATTAAGCTGAGTGTCAGAATAAACAGTGCAAGCCTCCAAAAGTTTTTGAGAATAATAAATTAATATGTACTGGCTGTCCTGAACATGTTCTTGCTGGTGGACATTTGGCTGGTGAGAGGCTAATGCTGTGTGAAGAGCAATGCATCACTGGAGCAATGCTGCTCTGATGATGCATTACACTAATACATCATGAGAGCGACAGCGCTGTAATGATATATGACTCCAGAATGGCCTCAGTCAGGAAAAGCGGGTCCAGGAGCCCCTGTCCATTCCAGTTTAGGATTGCCCAAATTGTCCAAGTTTTTTTTTTTTTCCTTTCATTGAAACAGCACCCTGATAAGAAGGTGAAGGATCCTTAGGATCCTGGTGAGGCCCCAGGCGTGGTTCCCAAATGATACGAAGATGTTGATTTGGGAGGGTGAAACTGAAATGCTCTTAAGTGCCAGGTGAGCGAGTACCACCTCCTAGAGCACTGCCGCACGTGTGGCCACAGCTCCTCGAGCAAAGCGCACTGGCGTGCTGTGCTAGGGACACCGGCACTGCGACGGGTCGTGATGGGTCTGTGCCCGGCTGATGGCTGAGCAGCGAGCATGGAGTGGTGGGGACACAGTGCCTGGTCCCGCAGCACCGGGCTGCATGTCGCATGCAGCAGAAGTTTGCCAATACTATGTTATCCCACTGGTATTTTTAAAGATAACATACGAGCCCGCTGTCAGTGTCGGCCTCCAAGCAAAACATGTCATCCTTATTTCCTTTCTCTGCTTGCTAAATAATAGCCACACATGTTTTTGAAGGGACTGTCCTCTGGATTATTTTTATTTGTCATCTAGTATCAAAGCCCTGAAGGTCACATTTTTTAAGTTCTCTCCTTGGAGCTTCAAAGACTATACATTTACTTTAAACAAAAAGAAAAGAAAAAAAGCTGCATTTTCAGAAAATCACACCCAGGGACTCTGGAAAGCTCTAAATGTCCCTGCTAGTTCAATGCCCCCAGTTCAGCTTAAAAGCAGCTTGGTTTTGCTTATCTATAATCAGGCCATAAGTGTGAATATTGCACATTTTGTAACTGTGGCTGTTCAAAAAAACAAGTGTCCAAAACGCACTCCTTATTTTCAGCCAGTCAAATGTACAAGTAACCCTGTGCCAGACAGGCTTAAATGAATTCAGGGAAGCTCGCACAGGCAGTCCCACGGCTGAGCTGGGTTTGGATCCCTGGCGCGCGAGGAAGCGCGACTGCGGGCGCGAAGCTGTGGCTCTGCAGTGGCCGTGCAGGTCCGTGTGCCACCGGGCTGTCGGGCAGGCTGGGCACGGCCTGCGCCAGGCGGAGGAGCCCACAGTCCTATTTCTGCCGAATTAGGGTGCGCGCTGCTCCTGTGCAGGCTGGGAGGAAAAGGGTCGCACCCGGGCTGGCGCAGGAGCTGAGGCCGCAGCTCCATCGCCCGGCAGCTCCCAGCAGGACGGCGGCACCTCGGGGCTGCGGGGCTGGGCACATGGCCGGGTGTCTGTGCCAGCTGTAGCCTGGCCTCGTGCCACCTCCTGGAGGACACGCGACACCTCATCCAGCATTAAGCTAGGGTGGGAGAGGTGACACCTGATCCAGCTGAGAGCCAACCCACCAAAGTATTTCTGCGTAGTTAAGAGGGAGTGCCTGGCAGGTTAGTGCTCCACGTGTGATTGCGGCGCTTTGTGGTCGGGGGTCTGAGCACCAGGCTTGCTGTGCTGTTGGCTGGGGCTTCACAGGCCTTTATACGTGGGTCAGCGGGAATATTAAGCCTTCATCTGGCAGGCGGATGATGCAGGAAGAGAAATGAAGGGCCCAAAGTTCTGCTTCTGGCTCAGATGGACTGAGGGGAGCACTACTATAGATCTTGTCACTCAACATCTCTTTTATGGGTTTTACTTCCCTGACAAAGCCAGTTTGCATTATTTGTGTAGCTTGATCTTAACATCGACAAAAATTCCAGCTGATCTTTGGCCAAGAAGAGACAGGTATGTCAGGACTGGTCGCTTAATTATGTTTACATCTAAATTACTGCAGTAGATCTTCACTTCCTCGAGAGTGATTTTCCACTGCACTTTAATTTCATAGAACAATATGAAAGACATGAATCTTCATGAAACTCTGCTCCTAATGCAGCAGAGACTCCACAACGTTCGCAGCCTTTGCTCTCCATCACATGGAGTCCTGGGGGAAGTTCAAGGCAGGATCCTTGCCATCTCAGCTTTGCAACCTCAGAAAGCCAAATAAATAAAGCAGGAAGTTGGCAAAGCCCTGATTCAGCAAAGACATAAGCACAAGTTCAGCATTAACTTCTGCTTAAGCTGATTTGGAATGAGGGAGTTCATCTGACGGCAGCCCGAAGTCAGACCAGGAATCCAGGACCCGGACAGCCAGAGCGTCTGTGTTTTAAATCTAAGGGGAGAGGATGCTTCAAGATGAGGAATTCCTAAATAAGGGAAGAGAACAAAGGGTTGGTGCAGAGGGAGGCAGCGCTCCCGGCTATGGGGCCGTTTCTCGGCAATAACTCCGAGGCAGCGCGGTGCTGGCCGAGGCGCTGCTCCCCGGGGCAAGAAGGTGTTCGGGCGGCAGTGCGGGGCCGGGCGAGCAGAGCAGAAAGCGGGCGCAGGGAACGTCCCCCGCAGGCAGTGCGTTCGTGGTGCCACGAGGAGGCCGCAGGATGCTGCCCACACGTGGCACCTGCCCGCTGGCACACCGCGGGGCCGCGGCTCTGCAGGGCTCGGCTCCCGCGAGCAGGGCGGGTGCTGGGTTCGTCCCTCCCAGCTCTTCGTGCTTATCTGATCTGCGCCTCCGTCGTGATGCAGTTAGAATTAAATTACGGCATTTTAATGTAGTTACAGCTACATTTACCAGGCACATTTCTTCCTGACGTACAACGCTGGAATTTAAGATGCGGCCAGAGGCTGCGTGTGGCTTCTTGTCTCCCAGGCTGGCTGCAGCCGTCCCACGTGCCGTTGTTTCTTTCTTTGTCCTTGTTTCTGACTGCTGGAAGACACCTTTACAGGTGCCCATGTGTGCGGTCAATCTTCAGCCAATCCACATTGCTGGCGGAGCTATGGCAGCTTTGTAGCCACTGAGGATCTGTGCTCTGATAGCCTAAAACTTCATGGAAGCCTTCCTGCTTCTGTGTCTCCTTTGGTGTGAACTTACTGGTCATGGGATTTGCCAGATTAGCAGTAGAAAGTATCTGGGTAACTGGAAAGAAGTAAATAAATTAGTTAGCTCTCTGAAGACAGATGAGAAACGTCAGAAACTGGGGCTTTGGGCATTTCCAGTGTGCCAGAAGTGCAGGAATGCTAAATCTTCAAACTGGAACCATTGGCCAGAGGAGCACAGGGCTCAGATAAATGGACAAAATGCTGCAGGATGCACCCTGCCCAAGCTCCCACCAGCCAAGCAAATCCAAAAAATTCTCTGTGCTTGCTGTGAGATCAGTCTTGTGCATGTAACTGTGCAACAGGGACGCTCTGCAGAGCAGCAACCCTGCAGAATTATCAGCTCCCCTTCCCTTTCCGTGCGCCCTGTCCCTGGGTACTGCCAGCCATGTGCGGTGCCCAGCCCTGGCAGCGGGTGGCCCCCGCCGCCCTCTGCTGCTGCGGGACTTGGAGCATCCCCGGCGGCTGCGGAGTTGCTCCTGGTGACCGACCTTTTGGGGTGTTTTGCAACAGTTCTGATCTGCCTGTTGGAAATATATAGCAATGATGCCCTCTAGGGAGCGGCTTGTTTTTCCTACCCCCGATTCAGCATCAGATTTGTGAATTTTAAAGTGCATATAAATTTATACATGTGTGCCTGTATCTATACAGATATTGCCTGCACATGTTCTGTGGTAATTCTCCTTGGATGCTCTTGCTTTCTCCTGCAGTCAATTTTTTTGAATGACATGGGGCTGATAATGAATGTGGTTTCAGTGCCGAATGATCGGGCTGGCTCATCTCATTCCACCTCTCCTGGTTTTGAGCAAGAATGTGAGGACTTGCTGTGTCTATTTCAGATTCCATCATGAAAAGAATAATTGAGATTGAGACTCTTAGTCACTCAATGCAGAAGGTCAGGGAATTAATGCTGTGTTACATCCAGACCATTCATTTACTGTGCCTCTTTTTTTTTTTTTTTTTTACTTAACTGTCTGTAGGGGAAAACAAATGTGCCACAGAGAAGGTAGCGCATCTCCAATGCCGTGCACATCCCCAGTCTCTGATAATACACGGTTTGTCTTTATTTTGGGGGTGTTCCAGGGCAGTTTTATCATCATAATTGATTAGTGGCAACAGGAAAAAAAAATCCAGGAGTAACAGGAAGAAATGATTCCAGTGAATCCATTGACTCAGTTGTAGCATTGATCTACTTCTGGGAATTATTTATAGGAGAAGATTCATAGTTAATAATATTAGTTCGGATTTCTGGAACAGTTTATCGGAGGATCTTAAAGGCCTTTGCTAACAATTAATCAGGTAGAAAAATAAGGTAGAGAGCCCCAGATCGGGAGAGGGAAGGCACCTGGATTCCTGGCACAGCTTTAGCCACAAATCTTTGTGGACCCAAAAGTGCATCTCCCCAGGAGGCACCTCCAGCAAGAGGTGGTGGCACTGCCCAGGACCTTAAGGTGCTTTCTTGGAGAGGGCCATGGGAACAGCAAAGGGGCAAGCTGCTGCTGCTGCTGCTGCTGCTGCTGCTTGCGCTGGGGCCCGCTGCTGGCAGCGGGGCTGGAGCCCGTTTTGCCGTGGCACTGGGCTAGAAACTGCTGCCAGCCCTCCAATGGCGAGGAGGAGTGCGCTGGGTCAGCCAGGTTGCTCCAATGTCCCCAGGAGCAGAAATGGGTGGCTGGATTTTCAGCTGCTGTCAGCTGGCGCAGTTGAGGGACGGCCCTTGAAGAAATCTGCACTAAAACCCTCCGTAAGGTGAAGGAGACGCGTTTGCGAGATGGTCGCCTGAGCCAGAGAGAGCAGGGAGAGCAGAGCAGGGACAAAACGAAACCACCTCTTCTCTCCCTGCCTCTCCTCCCCATTTTGTTTTTGTTTTTAGCGTAATTGATCTGTATCCTGCAATCCTACCTGCAGGAGAAATGACACATCTGAAAAAAGCAGGAGGATTTCTTTAAAGTGGTCTGGTTGTTGTTTTTTTTTTTTTTTTTTTGGGTGCATATATATAGAATTGCCTGGAAGTTGTAAATAGAATTAAACAGTGTAGTTCTGAAAAACAAAATTCTCAGGGCTGTCTGTTGATTTCAAAGCTGATGAAAACAAAGCAGGCTTTGAAATCTTTCCTCACAGAGCTTTCTTCCCCCCTCCTTATCATCTAAAAGATGGGCCTGATAATATTTGTTTTTTATTCTTCTTTTGAAACAGTTGAAAAACGGTGTCTTCTCAATTAAGATGAAAATCCCGATGTTTTTAATAAGGTCAGTGGAATGTCTTCATTAGCAAGGTGCTGAAATAACTCGATGCAGATCTCGACCTGCTGCTGAGAAAAACTTCAGTTCAAAACTCACATCTGCACTGGATGTGCCAAAATTACTGGCTCTGGGATAACGTATTTCTGTTTAGGAACTGTCCGCTGTGTTTTTAAATAACCACTCCTTCACGCCTGGCACAACTCAATGTCTTTTGTTTGTTTTTTCCTGGCAAGTTGCTGCGGCAGGGGCAGATCCTCCTCGGTCACCTGCAAGCCCCGGCCAAGGGCAGGGTTTCTGCTGTCGCGTTCTGTGCTCCCATTTCTGCGGTGGAGCAGCCGGTAACGAGGGCTGGCAGCCCGGGCAGACGTGCAGCGCTCACCACTAGGAGATGCAGTTGGATATTGAAGGACAGATAGCCTTAAAAAGCAAAACCCAAACCCTAATCTGATAAGTCTGCACTCGGTTGAACTTTTGCCTGCGAGCATTGCAACAAAGCTGCTGGTGCTGTGCGCTTGAAAACCTGTCCTCTGTTACGAGTGTCAGGACACAGAACGCCTCCTCCAGGCTCTTCGGGGCTAGAGCCTGCACCCCTGGCCTTCCACAGCCACGCCGGTCACGGCCCCGCGTCGCTCCCTGCCTCCGCGACGGATCTGCTCCGAGGCCAGGCCGGCGCAGCCTGGCAGAGCGGTTCTGTGGGTTGCTGCGGACACCGAGGCAACGCCAACGGCAGCAAGGCATCAACGAGACCAATTGTTTGCAATGACATATTCTGCATTTTAAATGATCTTTGATTTCCTGGCAGCTCCCCCGTGCATTGCCCCTCCGTAATGCTGTCTAAATAACGTTTGTCAGGTGAAGCCGCAGCTGGGCAGCAGGCAGGCCAGCCCGCAGAGCGCTGCTAGTGATCAGGGACTTCCGAAACCCACCGGCCGATCAATCTCAAGAACTTATTAAATGATAGATGGAATGTAATATAAGTCATTATTTCTTCCTTATGCATGAAAATGAATTATTCAGTAAAGATTTAGACCCTTTTTATTATGACACTGAATTTATAGCGCATACAAAGCATAAATGCAGATTTCTCCTGCAGCAGATAGATGAACTCATTCTCCAGGCAGCGTGTGTTAGGCGCAGCCATTCGGCAGCACTGCACGGCGTAGACGAGATGTCCAAGCAGACAGGGCACACGGCTGCCATGTGGGTGACGAGGACCCACACCTCGCTCAGCTGCCTGCTTCCAGCTTCCTTACTTGACGTAATCCTTTCAACCGCCCCTGGCTGGTTTCGGAGCCCCAAATCTACATATTTCAGAAATCACCTCGGCTGCCAGGACACACGCGTCTCTGGCGAGATCTAGTCAGGTGTTACTTTGGCCTTATAACAGCTTTCCTCAACAAACTCCACATCGCAATTTCCGATCTGTGAAGCGGAGTTGCTGTATGTCAAGAGGAGAACAGTAAGATTAAAACCTGCTAACGAGGGGTAGGTGCTGTGTGAGTACGTGGACAGCTGTGTGAACCTGAATTCAGCTGTCTACAGTGCTAGCAGCGAAAGTCTGGTTCAGTTTGTATTGATAGCAGTAACTTTCCTTGTTGTTGGAATAAATGCTCCAACTTTTAATTGTGCAGCTAGGGACAATGCCACCACTGAGCAGCAGTTACAGATGTCAGCTTCGCAGTTCATTAGCTCCTTCCAAAAGTCTGTTGGGAGCTCGGATCTTTAGCACGAAAGCTGACGACCAGAGAGGAGGAGAGCACGAGCTCCTGGCGCTTCGCCTGCAGGCGTCGGGCACCAGAGCACCCCAGCGGGTGGTTTGCTGCAACACGGGTCCTTTTCTTAGGGTTACGCTGGTTGTGGAGCCTTCGGGAGCAGGCACGGCAGCACTGACCCCATCTGCCGCTTGTACATGCGCATCCAGGGCGGCAAAGGTGGGTGCCCGGGTCCTCTATGCTCGGACCAGGCGGCAGAGAAGCTTGTTCCCTCTGGATATCATCCAGAAATGTTACTAAAACTTGCTCTTTCTTTCCCCTACCAGGCGGGGAATCCCCCGAACAGCAATAAACCTTACACAGGCACTCCTCTGTACTGCAGCACTTTTCATCTTGCATTAAACACGAATAACTAATCAACTCTGAGCGGATTTGCTGGTGAGAACCCCATGCACGTGAGACGCAAAGATGCTGCTTTCATTGCGCGGGCGACCGGCAGGACCAGGCAGCGCTCGCCCCACGAGCGTGGTGCTCGTGCACGGGGGCTGCAAGCGCGCCCGGCACAGCGTGCCCAAGCCGTGGGCAGCTGCTCGCCCCGACGCCTGGGTGCGTGGGCTGGGAGGGGCACAAACACCGGGAGCTAATGCTGCGGCCAAGCTGTGGCTGCAGCTGTGGCACTGCCACTCAGTGACGTTTGCCCCATCACTTGATGCTTGACTGAGGCATCCCCTCTGGAAAGGGGTCCTTGGTGTGGCTGCAAGAGGGAAAAAGGCCACCTCTTCCTCAGGGGTTTGTTGCAGAGGTTGATCATGCTCATGATCAGTGCTCTGGTCATGAGTTACACATTGCATGTCAGCTAAAAGTACCGAAGAAGCTGTTTGCAGAACACGTTTATGAGCCTCTCAGCCCTGCATCTGGTTTTAACTCCTGTAAGAACTGGAGGCAGCAAAGAGGAAGAGAGGAAAAGGGAATAAACTCAGGGGTGAGGAGGTTTAAGTCCAAAAGGGGCCATGGGACCACTGAATGATCCTGACTCTTTAATGCAACCCATAGAAACACACCCAGCTCTGCACTAGGGCTGTGGAAGCATGTTTCCACGAGCAGGCAGAAATGAATGTGAAGGCTGCAACAACCGCCTGGGGCCGGCGAGACCCCCGCTGGTGTGGTTGATTTGCTGGAGGTGGTGCCCTGTCCGCGGGGCTGGGGTCCCTCCTGCGCTGGCTGGGGACGGGAGCGCGGAGGCGTCCTGGGGGCTGTGCTGGCAGCGGGTTTAGCACTTGCTTCCTTTCAAGAGAAAAGACGAGGCTTGCTCCTGCCTTGTGCTTTTACCAGCTGAGGATGGGGTTTGTCCCCTCGCCGGGTGTGCCACACGTCCTTCGTTTCTGCAAATCGGTGATTAACGGGCTCTTGCTCCTGCACGCGCCATCAGATTGCCATTGCCAGAACGCCAGGGGCAAGGACCCAGGGGCTTCTACCCCGGCAAGCTCTTTCCAGCCTTACATGCATACACGGACTGCTCGGGTTTGTAAACCTCACCGAGGGCAAAACCACAACATGGTAATGGAAGGCTGCCTGAAAATGAGCTGAATTTGTAAATCTATGTGATGCGTGCAAGAGAAATAGCAAAAATGACTGAATAGATTGAAACTGGTCACCTGCCTGAACCCGGCCACAGCGCTGGGAGAGGCAGATGAGACGGCACCGATAAAGCCTGCCCAAAGCCACCGGACCTGCGATTTTCCGGGATGTAAGAGATAACAGCAGAGATTTCTTTGTAATACACAGAAATCCACATTTCCTTCTTGCGCTGCAGTCAGCTCCACTCAAGCTCCCTCTGCCCACCAGCGGCCCCATGCTTGCTCTTTCTAGATCCCCTTTATAATTCTGCGCCGGGGCCAGGGAGGCTGCAGTGTGCCGTGACCTGGGCCTTGCCCCCATTGCCCAAAGCAGCGCCTGCGGCACGGCCGCTGTGCCGGGAGGGCCGCAGCCTGGGCGCTGGGTCTGGGGCCAGCAGAGCTGCTGGAAGCTGATGGATGCTCCTGCAAATGTAGGGCACCACGGCTCGGTCCCGCCGGGCGGGCGGCCCGTGCTCCTGCTAAGCACTGCTTAATTTGGGTGAGAGCGATTGCTTTCACCTTATGTAATTATGGCAGCAGTCGGCAGCCCTGCCACTGCACGGACCTGCGGCTGCACAGCACTGCCCGGGTGCTGAGCGCCAGCAGCGGGAGCAGGGGGCTGAGCTGCTGCCGGCACCGGGCAGGGGCCTGCTGGGGCCAAAGGCTGCGGCGGCACTGCGGGGACACTGGGGTGTCGAGTGCTGGGACGTGGGGGCACCGGGATGCGAGGCCACCGGCACCAGCTGCTCTCGGGCCGGCTCGGTGACCGGCCGAGCGGCACCCCGCAGCGATGCCTTTCTGACTTTTTCGCTCGTCCTTAGCACAAAACGTAGCTGACTTTGCTGGACATCCGCCCTCCCACCGCCGGTCCCCCACCAGCTTGGCCGTGCGCGGGGCAGGC
>VXAA01002488.1:478950-498768 GCA_013399115.1 Anseranas semipalmata
CCGGCTCCGGTTCTCATCGCCCCCCGCCCCCCCGGCTCCTTGTTCTTTGTCTCTCGCAGAGGCTTCGGGTTTGTTACGTTCGCGGATCCGGCAAGCGTAGACAAAGTGCTGGCGCAGCCCCACCACGAGCTGGACTCCAAGACGGTAGGTCGGGCGGCCGCGCTGCCCCGCGGGACGGGCGCGGGGAGGGCCCTGCCCCTGCCCCGGCGCTGCCGGCTTCGCCTCGCGTTTGGTTTTGCCGGGCGGTGTCACGCTGTCATTGAGGCGGGCAGCGCGCCGGGCTTTTGTGTTTCCTTCTTTTTTATCCCGGAGTTCACTTTTAACTGAGGAAAAGCTGTAACTTTTGTTTTTTTAAATCTGAATTTACCCATGCCAGCTGCTGGCTCCTCCCCCAGCCTTGCATTTTATCGAGCGGTGACATTGAAAAAAAAAATGTAGGGTAAAATCTAACTTTTTTGGTGTTCCACTGCAGAATGCTTCCCGCAGGGAACTTTTTATTTGTTTCGATTGATTATTTATTTCCTTATTGGCATGTGTGTCTCAAGGCAGGGGTGACTTACTGTCCAGTCATAAAAGCTTCTTCTAGTGTCATTTCCCTAAGTCATTTTTTCGGAGAGGGCCTCGTGGTGTCGGGCCCCTGAAATGTGCCCATTAATTTAGGGAAAGCTATGTGAGAGCTTGAGGCTGGAGGTGGCAGGGAAGCACAAGTCCTGATTTGTTGTTGTTCCTGCAAAGCTTTTTGCTACACTCAGTCTCCGGTGGATAACATAAGGAGAATGCTCAGAGATTATTCAGCTGATCTATTTTTTCAATGAACATCACATTTGCTTTTTTTGCTTTTTAAAAAAAAAAAAAAAAAAAAAAAGGAAGTTCACCCTTCGACCTGATACTGCATTTTCAGTACTGGGTCAAACAATAGGTGCCCCATGTGTGCAGCATTAGGCCCTGTTTCTCTCCCTGCAATTGGGGCCATGCAAAAGGATGAAGTTTGCGTGTGCCTTACTTTGTTTCAGTGCTAAGCCTCAGCAAACCTGGAGGGTGGGGGAAAGGACACCGGTAGAGGTCATTTTTGCTCTGGTACCGATCGGTCTGAGGAGGGTCGTGTTTTGGGAAGGGAAGGATCGTATTGGCTTAACTGTCTGGCAGAGAGCTTCTGCTGAGCGTATCAAATGTGTTTGTTGCTGTAACCGTCTTTTATAGTATGCAATCTGGATCTGAAATGTTTTAACGTGAGCATGGTGTTAGGAAGAATCCTGTCTCAGTGCTGGAACATCTTGTGTGTACCTGTGTGGATGAGATACAGTTAAACGAAGAATAGAACAAGCAGGGAGCAAACATGAGTGTATGATTTTTAATGTGATTTATATGAAAACAAAAAACCCAAAGCCCTTGTAGAAGCAGGTGGAATTTAGTGTTTTAATTCGACCTACAAATTCTGTTGGGCTTGTCTGAACACGTAGCCCATGCTTTCACATGCCTTAATAATTTGATTTTAGGTTTAAACAGATATGGTATGATAACTGATTCAGCTGTGCTCCAGAGATTAAAGTCACCAGACTTTTCGTGTACAGCTATATTCTCTATGTGTTTTTAAAGATAAATTTAGATAAGAGAACAAAGGCAAACAGTATCTTGAACGAGAGTTTAAAAAAAAAAAAAAATCATGGGAGGACACCCTGTCTCATTTCTGACTATAATTAGGTCCTCCCCCAGCTTTTTTCCTGTATTACCATATAGTCTCTGCAATGTATTAATTTGCTTTTCCTTGGGGGAGGGGTGAAAAGCTTGACCAGGACAAATTTGCCTCAATTTTGATTGTGTGATAATGACTGAATCAATTTAAAAAATAGATCAACCTTAGAGTCAGAATGCAGCCTAAAAGTAACACGCAAAACGAGCCAGGTTCCCTTCAGCCATTTGTCTGTAGATGTATTATAGTAACTGTTCTTTAGTATAACATAGCATTTGACTCTGTTTCAACGTTCAGCACAGGAGGCAGATCGGTTGGGTATTGGCATGGAAACGTCGCTCTTGTTTACAGTTACGTTAAAAGCTTTGTTTAGGTAATGGCCATTCATATCAGAAATAGTATTATAGTCATTTCCTAGAGGACTTGTAGATACAGTAAGTAGAATCGTACCTAACTAACTAATTTTTTTTTGGTAGAATTTTTTTTTTGGTTGTTGTTTAAATAGTTGACAGGGTTATGCAAAAGGTATGGATTTGCCATGTTTATTGCTAGTGTTCATCTGAAAACGCTGATGGTGTTCATCCAAAAGTTTTTGTGAAGGAAAATTCAGTTATTTAAGAAGCGCTGTTGCTGTGGTGCAAAGAACTCCGTGCTCTTTGAACTGACCTTCAAAAATGACTGTTTTGCTTTAGAATTTAATGGCTCTTCCAACTCTTTTGCCAGTGGGACTCCGCAGTAATGCCGTTCTGGTGGGATTGGTGTTCTCCTTTATTGAGAAAATGTTCACTTCAGAAGCAGATGTAGAAACGTGCATATTTGCCTCTACCTTTGGGCATCCCTGTGGAAAATCCATACCTGTTGTATTTCCCCAGTAGACAAATGCCTAGTCAGTGCTGAATATATTTGTAGATAATGTTAATCTCTATGAAAAGGTTAGCTTTCTAGTTAAAGAATTTTACTTTTTATGCTTTTTGAACAATAAAGTGGCATGTAATCGCTCATTTCTCAGGTACGTTTTAAAAAAAGATACTATATTTGTATCTGATGCAGACAAATTAGTTTATCAGTTGCACATCAAATATTTGCTGTTTCCAATTTTGACATATTAATTGAGTAAAACTGCTTTTTAGGAGAGGCCCGGGGTTATTTATCAGTGAACTCACCGCAGGAATGACAATACCAAATTGAAACATCTCCTTGTTCAGGGCTAGCTTGAGGGAGGGGGTAATACAACAAAAACCAAACCCAAACTATCAAAGCCTCTACTTCTATGTATGCCTTAATGTAATCAGGATTAAAGTTTCTTATATAGTCAAAGAAGACACTGAAAGCAGTCGCAAGTTGCACAGTTAAGGTAGGAATTAGTCCTTTAAAACATCCTTTTCCAGTCTCTTTATTTAGAACATGTGTGCGTGTAGATGCTGCTAAAAAAATACAGGTGCAATCAGCAGCACGTAGACATTTTATTGCAGTCATTTTTAAAGATGACAATTTAAAATGGACAGCTGTTTAGAAGGTGTGATTTTATTTATATCTAGCCATTCATTTATGGTGCTGTCTTTTTATTTTTAAGTGATTTTTTTGACTGGTAAAGAACAGTTAGTTTTTAAAGATGACCCATGTGGAAGATTTTTTTTTTTTTTTTAAATTGCAGAATTAGCATTTTGGAATTGCAGAGTGGACACGTTTTCTGATTTATGCAGCACAATGGGAGTCAGTGCTGTCTTAAAACAAGGGAACGTGGGGCGAAACAGATTTTTTGTTGTTGTTCCTTTTTGTCTCTGTGGTAGCATGCTTCATTCAAGAATACTTTAGGTAATTCCTTCATGGAAAATCTTTTTAAAAAACTTGGTCTCTTCTGGTTTAAAGTGCCTGTATGTTTTGTCTTGCTCTCCTCTTTTTTCCCCCCCACCCCCTAAATGCCCCTTCATAGTCTTCAATTGCTCACCTGTATTCTTTGAGGGAAACAGTATACCAGATCAATTAGGGATGTTGTTATGAAGGATAATCTTGCATTCCTTCTAATGATTTAGTTCCAGTAATTAATTGAGATGTAAATAATTTGACTTTGAGTTTTGCATTTCTTTTTTTGTGTGGTGTTGCTGGTCAGTTGACAAAGCAGAAAAATAAAACAAAAAGCAAAGTAACCCAACACCCAACTGAAGGAAGGTGCAGCTGTCAAAAACAACAGGTTAAGATCTAGGTTGGGAACGCCGATTTCTTCTGTGCAACCTCCAGAGTGTGCAGATACAGTTTAGCATGCAGTTTTGTTGTGGAGGCAGCACACAGAGGCTACACAGAGCTCCCTGAGCGCCAGCAGAGATTGTAGCCCAGAAGATGATGCAGGGGATGTACGGAAGAGGTATTTTCTTCCTCTCTTCCCATCTCCCTCCCCTTGCCAAAAAACTCCCCAACAAACCCAGACTGTGATCTCTCACTTCCAAAGTAGTTCTAGGTGACCCAGTGTGCTGAATTATAAGCCTGAGAAATGAGGGATTAATAATTCAGTGATTAAAAAAAAAAAAAACAAAAAACCCTGACAACAAAAGCTATCTTGTTGATTTCCCCTTTCTTTTTCCTCAGATTGACCCTAAAGTTGCATTTCCCCGACGAGCACAGCCTAAGGTAAGTAGGAGGATCGATAATAGGATTTTAGGCACACAGAGAATCATTGTTGCCAGGCAGTTCAGGTTTCAAACAGGGAATTGGCAATGAAAGCTTTTAAAGCCGGAGTGCATGGCGTCTTAAGGGTATCAGCATATGGCTGTGAAACTACAGGAGAGCTGCTTTGTGCGATATTGCGTGTCTCCAGTTTAACCGTCTCCTTGCAGAGTCCCGGTCAGTTGCCACTGGCTGAAAAACAGAGGCTTCTCTAGTTCTGGTGGGAGATTGTTGCCGCATTACTCGCGTTTGTTATGCTATTTTATGCAATATGTTTTGCATGGTGTTTATGAAGAGCATTTGGATTAAGTGCAGACTTCAGGCTTGTTTTGAGCTGAGCTTTCAGTTCTGTGGTTGTGATGGATGGGAATATATCTCTGCCTTCATTGTTTGCAAGTTTTCTTTTGTATAACTTCAGAGATGTGCTTGGAGACTAATAAGCGTTGGATAGCAAGTTTCTGATGAAGCTCTGAACTCTTCAGGCCACAGGGTATTCTTTTGCAAGAACAGTGAAACAATGGGCTTTAAGTCTCTTATCCGCTGGCTGGAGAAGTGACCTTCTTCCAGGGCACTCTTGCTGTAGCGTGGCTGGTTTCCACGCTGGGACAAAGGCCCTTTAGCTGTGTGCAGAGATGCTTCTGTCCTTGTGCTTGCTCTGAAATATTGCTAGGTGCCATTTCCTCTGGAGGACCTGCTTATGGAATAGAAGTGGTTGTTGCTCTTTAGACTGGACTGTGCCTGATGAAAGCAACAGATCAGTTTCAAATCCAAATGTGTGGGCAGTTGCATTTGAATTTTGAAAGTCAGAGGCCAAAAGAAAACTTTTGTAATTGACTTTCTCTTACTATTTGTTTTTGAGAATCTATACAAAGAATTGAATTTTTATCTGGTGTATGCCACTTGTATACAGTTTAATCATCCTGGGTTGCTTCAGTATCGTGTTTAAAAAGTGGGAAGACAAGCCTGCAAAGTTGTAGAGACAAGTTTACAATAAGGAAAAGAAGTTGAAAGCTCATGGCATGAGACTACCTGAGCAAGTTCAACCTAACAATTTTATTGTATATAGCTCCTTATGAAAGCAGGCAGTTTAGTAGTGTGTGGAACTATAACATTAGATATTGTGCAAAGCATGCATATGGGAAAAACAATGTGTAATTTAAGAACCCTAGGCATATAGCAGGAGAGGTGCTAGTGATTTCTTTAAAACAAAAAACAACAAAAACAAACAAACAAAAAAACCCAACAGCATACTTGTAGAATTTTAAACCAAGCTAATACAATCAAGTATTTAGAGGTCCTTTCTTCATTGGACACATCTAATAACTAATTAGTGAATAATGAGCTGCCTGGCTTGCTTCTGTGCTGAGCAGAGTTTATAGTTTGTAGGGTTTGTGGCTTCTGGATTATGTTGTTGAATTAACACTGTCTTTAAGATAAAATTCTGGAAACTTTAAAAATTTGAAAGGTTTCATAATTAAGATGATCTTGCATGAAGGTGATGTTGCACTGTGGTTGATGTTCCTTTCCCCCTTCCCAATACCTTCAAAGGCTTATTTACTTTTTAAACTGTCTTCAGTTACCAGGTATCTGTTTCTACAGTGCTATTTGTAAAAGTTTATATTGCTTGCAACGGAGCTGTTAAACTGTCCTATGTGATTTCTTCTAAAACAATAATAATAAAAAAAAGGCATGTCTTATGCAGTGGATATAAGTGTGTTAAATTGACCTGATTTTGCGTTCTTTAACAGCAAATTTTTACAAAGGGGATTTTGTTTTTCTCCAAATAGCTTTTTTTCTTGTTTTGTTTTTTGTTTTTGGTAACGAAAAGTGTGGGGCAAATCCTGGAACGTGCATTGCTCTTCGCAGGAACTGCTCTCTGTGGAGAGGTCAGCACTGTCTGTTTCTGCTTTTTACATACCCGTCCCTTCTAAGGTGCTGGGATTTCTACACAATACTTGGGAAAACAAAACAAAAACAAAAAACTTGAAAGGAGCTTTATCACAAAACTGGAGAAAATCGTGTGCAGTGAAGAACAGATTTTACGTCAATTGTGATATATTATTCTGGACTGTATTTTATAATCTGGATTTTTTGTTTTCTGTTTTTTAGATACTGAATTAAGGTTTTGGCCTTCAGTTGTTCATTTATCCCAGCTGAACAGTGAGTGTTCAGTGTTAAAATGCAACCGTACTTTAGTCTAATTAACTAGCTAATGCTTGGGTCTGTGGAGATTAATGGCATTTAATGAAACGTCTCTGTCTCTCTCTAGGTGTGAGGGGGGATTTTTTTTTTTCTTCCCCTGACCAGTCACCTTCAGCCAAACGCGGGCTGAGCTCTCCCCTGCGGCCTCCGTGACAGGGTAGGGGGCTGCGGGCAGGCCGCCCCGCCGCGCTCGCGGGGCCTGCTGGTGGCGCCTTCCTCCCGACCCGCCTGGCGCGCTCAGCTCCTCAGCAGGCCGCGGCGGGCCGCGCACCGCCTTGCCAGATCACACGCTCGCTGTGGTTTGCGGGGTCACGCTCGCTTTCTTGTGCGCGCACAATGATTTGTGTCCATTCCTTCCCCCCTTCTGATTCATTTTAATTGGCTAGGCTTCCCCATTCAGACCGTGTCCCAGTAAAATGCTTTCTTTTGGGCTTTTTTAACTGCATCTTCATGATTTGACACCTCTCTGGTGATGCAAATTGGTTACTGAGCAAGAAGTGGCAGGCTGTAACAGCGGAGCATTCTTCCCTGTTTTTCTGAGAATGACCCTTCCAGAAAATCCTCAGTGATTGCCTCCAGTGGATTATGCAGTGATGTGTAATCCTCCTCTCCTTGTGAAGTCCAGGATGACTTGAAGCCATTGTTTTTTGGAAATATGCTCTAGGGGTTTAACTTGTTGAGGTTCCAGTATATGGCTAACAGTGAGATGAAAAGAATATACGAGGCTGCTGTTCCTTGATAACAATCTGTCCTGTTTCCAAATGCTAGAAGGAGCTCTCTAACAGTTGATCATTTGTAACTCTGCTGACATAAAAATCCTTAAAAAGCAGCTGTGATGGGTGTGGGCAGGGAAGGGGAGGAAGTAGTTTAGTATCCCTTTTTGAATATCGAAGACTACAAAAATTTGAATTGTGATATACATAGCCTGTCAGCTCCGACCTTACCTGCGATGTTAGGTTGGAAAAGCCTTATCAAATTTAGCATGTTCATTAGATCTTTTCGNATAAGGGCAGGGGGAACCTGAAGAGCAGCAAGACAGCAGCCTCAGTCCATGAAGAAGCTCTTTGGCCGTGAAAGTATGCTTGTGTGACTTACTGGTACAGATATTTGGATGCTTCGTTGTGCAGAGCAATGTGTGAGGCAGAGGCAGATAAAACTTCAATCCAAACTTACAGTTAATGAGGCTACCCACTGAGTTGTATTTTGTGCTCGGGTTCCTCCAGGATGGGACCAAGGAGCCTATTCTTCCTGGCTCTTACTACGGGGCCGTGATGCATGCGGCTGGGAGTTGGTCTGGCAAGTCAGCAGGCTGGAATTGTGATGTTCGGCAGCACTCATTAGCACTGTGTGTGACCTGCCGACTACGGTCTGCGTGCTTCCTCTTCAGCGGCTGTGGAATACAAAGGGCAGTCCAGCTACAGCTGCTAGCTTCTGCAGGTGCTCCTGCAGCGCGGTGCCACGGGCTGGGTGCTGGATGTCCAGCGCTCGGTCTGCTGGCTGCCCGGTGTGGAGCCTGTTCTTGTCAAGGTTCTGTGTTTTAATCTGGGATCTAATCTGCAAGGGTTGGGCACAGTATCCTGGTGACGGCCCAGCACGAAATAGCAAAAGGGCTTTATATGATGAGAGAAACGTTTAGTCTGGTAGTCAAGTGGTGCTGCTGAATACCAGTGTTTTTGTTAGGTGTATTTTATTCTGACAGAGGACAGCGCAGGACCGATAACTAGGTCTGGCATCTCTGTGCTCAAGTCAGCCAGTGTATCTGCGAACTGTGCGTACCTTGTCTGTGGACTAGCTGGTTTCCTGTCTGGCCAGGCACATGGATTGCAAGAGGTGCAGTTGTATACATCTGCTCCTTCTTCTTGGGTGAAAAACAGAGCATCAACAGCTCTCCTTTCATTGGAGTCGCTCCGGTTAAACCCACGTGAAGCTGGCTGCTCCAGAGCAGCAAATGGAGGGCATGCCCTTTTGGAATAACACCCAGGCTAACCTGGGATTTTTTATTTATTTTTATTTATTTTTTAAAGTGAAACAGTGGATTTGGATGTCTGATTCCAATTAAGTTAACTGTAGGTGGGGTGTCTGCATCCCTTGGCTGTCTGATAAGCATGAGCCAGAGTAGCAGAGAGATTTTATTCCAAAGCAAATGATGGACCTTGAAAATCAAGAGTTCTGTTGTTTCCTCCCCTGCTTCTTCCACTAAACTCCTCCAGGTTAGTCCCAATACTTCCCTTCTTACTTTAAGTATGGGGTGGACTTGGAAGTCCTTTTCAAAAGAATGCAAACTGAACACACTAGCAGAGCTCAGGATTCTTCCTTTCCTGCCACCCTTCCTTCCCTACCAGGCTGTCAAGAGCAACAAGGTCAGACCTTTTCACTATTTATTTATTTATTTTTCATTCCCCTGCATTTGCAGGTCTGGATAGAATAAGAGAGGTAGTATTTCCTGCTCTTGGCATTGGAGATATATGTGTACCTTAATAATATTGCTGTATTTTCTGCATACAGAGGAGTATGAAGTCCTTGCCATGTGGCATGAGGGACTTCTTTTTGCAGTTGCTGGCCAGTGTTCGGGTATCTTCAGCCTACCCTGATGTAGATGCCGTGTTCAGTGTAAGCTGCTCTTAGAACTTGTCTCCCTCTGGCATTGGGTGCTCAAATGAAAAAGTTGATGAGTCTGAGTCTTGGCTGATCTTCTCAGGTAGTAGAGGATCAGGGTTTTAAAACCCATTATTCTTGGGCTCAGCTTCTTGCTCTCTGTGATCTGTTTGAGACCGAGCATGATCTCTGTTCTTTCATGCTGGCTGACAGAGGAAAAAGCGGCTGTGCAAGGCATTCTGTGAGTGCGGTCAGTTTTGTCAGAGGCAAGAGCTGAACTGTATTTTTGTCATTTTGTTATTTTTTGGAGATGTAAACATTTATTTCTTCTCCCTAAACACTCAGGTAGATTGCTCACATTGTCCTTAATCCCCAGAGACTGTCCTGTGCTTGTTTAAAATATGTATTTCTATTATCATTGCCTAAGGACGTCTTTTGTGTTATGAATAATCCTGTGTCTAGTGTATTTTTCTTCCTTTTGACTTACTGCTGACTAAAAATTAAAATTGAACATCACTTTTTTTAAAAGGATTCTCCATTCTCCATGTTTTTCTGTATTATTGGATTTTTTTTTTAATGGCATATAGCAGGTAACTTTTCTGCACTAAGACCTGGGTGCTTGGATATGCCAGGAAAGGGTCCAAAATGGGGGAGGTCGGGGAAATGGAAGAAGAGTGGCATGCTAACACCCTTGTATGCTCCTCTCTGCTTCCAGATTGAGTACATCTTGTCTGCAAAGTGCTGAGCCTTTATCAGCCCGGGGGTAGGTCTACTAATGACTGATCTAAAACCATCAAATTCATTTATTTGTCACTGCCAGTGACAGCCCAGTTAATGCTAATGGATTCTTTTTTTAGCCTGTTGACTCTGGTGATAGTCTCATAAATGTTGTGAAATCTAAAGCATTAGGGGAACTTGCAACTTATTTTTAGAGGAGAGCTACTGAAACAGGGTAACATGATGTATGCAGATCAAGGTATATGCTATGTTGACAACGAAAAAGAACAACTCTACTATTTTGTTAAGTCATACATAGGTGTCTTTGCTGTTCCTAAGAGTTATTTGGCTTTTCAATCATATTTTAATGTTCTCTTCAAACACATTTTGGGTCATGCTATAAAGGGAGGGGAAGCTGTAAATAGAGCCAGTCATTTTAGGAAAAAAATCGCTTGTTTCAGAAAATGGTTCATCTGCAGGGCCTGAATCTTCTCTGTCCCTATTGTACAAAAGCACTTAAGCATATACTTAAGTTGGCATAAGCATGTGGGTAAGTGCTTTGCTGAATCTGGATGGGCTAAAAGCACATTATTAAATGCTTTGTTGAACTGAGGAGTCCGTAGAAGAAAAAGATTAAAAGATTACTTTGTGTGTTTGACAGTACTTTGTATATAGCCAGTTCCATCACTTCTCTTTCAGAGATAGCCAGTTTCATCTCCCTCATTTTTTTCTCCTCCACCAGAGGATCTCTCTCACAAGAAAATACTGATCTGCTGTTG
This sequence comes from Anseranas semipalmata, assembly GCA_013399115.1. Taxonomy (NCBI): domain Eukaryota; kingdom Metazoa; phylum Chordata; class Aves; order Anseriformes; family Anseranatidae; genus Anseranas; species Anseranas semipalmata. Next base: position 489,595 of record VXAA01002488.1, read on the forward strand.
CCTCAAAAAAGTAATTGCAAGTGTGAGGCTGGGTCTCTGTGGTGTCTGACTTTTTAAAAAATCGTCTAAGCTTAATTTAGTCTCTAGTCCTGCAATCACACATTCTGTTTGCCTTAGTCACTGGAATAATTCTGTAAACTATGTGAGTAGTGTTCAACGTGGCTTAGGTTTCTAAGATGATATTGCTGTAGAAATTGTGGTTTGCTGAGTAACTTGAAAGTTAACGTGAACCTCGGTAGTCAGATCAGCATGCGGTATTAATAAGTTACTTCTAAACTTTGGCATTCTGCTGCTCTCCTATTGAAAATATTTCCTTTATTTTTTGAGTGCAGAGAAAATGTTAGGAAGCGCTTTGCCCTTGCTCGGTCATTCCTCGTGCTGGGATGTCTGCAGCTGTATGTATTGTTGTGATCAAGTAGGCTTAATTTACGTATTAAGATTGTACTCGGGAACTTTAGATTATAAAGAAGGACCCTACCCTGCTAACACTTTTGAAATGTTACACAAGAGGAATAGTTCCAGAGACCTTAGCAAGAACAGTTAAATGGGAGCAAGGCTTAATATGTTGGTGAAGTGCACATGGCAAGAAGGGTGAAGGGAAAGTAGTATCGACAGCAGCAGAAAGCGTTATTCCCCCTGCCCTTCCCTCCCCCCAGCAAGGACTTGCATTAATTTCCCATTGACTCTGATGTACAATAGGGAAGAGGTTTCAAGCTGACTAAAGGGGCAAAGGTCCAAGAAAACTACTGTAGCAAGAGCTGATGTAGAGTGACAGTAATGAGGTGGCCTGGCAGGTGGGAGGGAAAATGGTGGGGTGGGGGAAAGAAACTAATATCTAGTGAATTAAGTAGTTCCCAGGGCTTGAAGTTGTTAAGTCCTGTTGGTTTTATTTCCTTCTATATGTGCCTTACAACTGTGAGATATGGCCAGAGCAAGGCCTCCGTGCTTCTTCCCTTGGCTGAGAACTCGGGCAGAGCCCTGGAACAGCTCCAGCCCTTGCGGTTCAGCCTGGCTCATTGGGAATGCTGCTGTTGCCCAGAGGATATGAAATTCTTCTGGTGTCCCCAAACCTGTGCTGTGCCATTTTCCTTTGTGTTTTAGTAATCCTGATTCTGAGCTCATTTTTATGGTGTTCTGTGGGTCAGTTTTGCATGAAAGGGGAGGTGAGGAGCACAGGGAGAAAAAGTGTTTTGAAGATTTGATGTATTTAAAATAAGGACTGTGGGGTGCCAGCAAGAGTTTCAGCTCCTTGAATGTTGGCAGAAACAGAGCACCTACTAGGTAGAGAGTCAATAGAGGTTTTTGTTAGAATTGCTGTATAAATGTTGTACAGGAATCCTCCTAAAGGGTGGTTAGATGGGACATGTAAGGAGTTTGCAAGGAGTGTTTGAGTGTTGAGCGTTTGTCCCAAGCATCTGTAAATCCAACTGGACAGAGGTATCGCTCAAGTTGGGGGCCTGGTTTGTGGCAAATACTCATCAATAGCAAAGCCTTAGTGTTGGTTTTGTGTTGGCTGCGCTGCTGGAGAAAGGTGCTGCTGCAGGGGATGTTGCTGGTGGTTTTTCTGCAGTGCTTACTGAAAGCATGAGACTTCTGTATAGTTTTCCATTTGGCCACGTTATCAGTCATTTATGTTCAGGGATGTGTAGGTGCTATTCTCTGTTCTGAATCTGAGCTCCGTATTGAGCCTGATGCGTACACAACGTTTATCCTTTTGCCGAAGGTTTGCAGGGTGTTGCAAACGGGTGTAGCAGATGTTCATTTGCTGGTGAAATCTGCCTACTTCTTCCGTTGTATTTGGCAGACCTGTGAAGTTTAAAGCAACATTGTGTGCTCAGTGAATTGTGGAAGGGAACAGAAAACATTGAAAAGAAATCTGAAGTTCATACGGAGATGTGAAATATGGTAGGAATTTGCTGAGGACACAGGCTAGCACCCCACCTTTTGGTGCAGGGCTGCTATGGGCTGTGGTGTTAAATGCTGTGCCGCTGTTGCTCTCTGCAGCATCCTGAAGGGCACTGGGAGATCTCTTGTGCAAGTCCCGAATGAGCGCAGCTGAGCCAGCTGCAGGGAGAGGTGTCAGTCTTGTGGCTGGGGCTCCCTCGTGTTTTTTTGTTTGTTGTTTTGCTTTTTTATGACTGATGTATTTCTATTGGACAGCTCACCTTTCTCCCCAGTCACTTCTGTAGGTCAGCTCGATAACTCTGGCCCTGGATGGGTTGCCTGCTGAATATATAGCACACCTGAGGCTTGCTCTCCACCCCATTCAGACTGTACTTGGTGAAAAAGCCCCCCACAAAACCTGCTCTTTGTGCTGCGATGGTCGTGTCCAGGAGCACTGATGTCAGCACAGCCTAGCAGTCGGTGGAGATTGGCCTTTGAGGAGCATGTGGGAACCCAGATGAAATAAGGCCCTGAAGCTGCTGGGGATGCTGCCATTGATCCTGAAGAAGCAAGGGTTGGAGGAAAAAAGGGCACAAGGGATTATCCAAAGTATCTCAGCGTGGCGGAAAACGCAGCTGTTTCCTGACCCCTGGGTTCGGTACCACGAGGTAAACGGCCTCCTCCGTTCTAAAGAGATGCTGACAGCGTCCCTGGATGTTGGGAAGGAAGTGTGTGAAGCGAAGCAGTATCATATGCTGCCAGCTCTTTGTGACTTGTTTGAGGGATTAAACTGAGTTTTTGCTTTGTTTTTAACGACTTTTGATTGAGCACTTATGAGGGAGGCCGTGACTCAAGAGTGCCAGTGCTCTGGGGCATGGTGGAGGTTGCAACTGCTGAACGCTGAGGTTCCTGCTTCACGCTCGGGTTTCCTAACAGTGACGGTGGGGTGAGGCTCTGGGGAGGGGGAAGCGAGATAAGGGCGCTAGGCCGCAGCGTGCGAGAGCTGGTTTGTGGTACGAGTTACGGCCGCTGCTGTCACGTGGGGGCTGGGGCACAGCGCTCGTGTGAGTGGTGCTGGGAGGCGAGGGCAGGGGCTGGCAGCAGATTCAGACGTGCTCAGCGCCGCGTTGCAGCGCAGGGCCGGTCCTGTGCCCTCAGCAGTGAGACGAGAGGGGGAAGCACGCTAAGCTGCAGGTGTCCTGGAGGCCCTCTGCCTCCAGATAGCGTTGGCTGCTCTCTTCCCCGCAGAGCTGGGCGCTCAGCCATGCCGGGCGCTCCTCCACCCCCCTGGCCCAGCTCCTGGAGGCTGGCGTTCCCCTTTGTGCAGCGGGACCGTGCCTGTTGCTTGCAGCGAGGCCCTCGTCCTTCCCCATCAGTGCTCGGAGGGGTGGCTGCGGCTGTTCTGCCTTGCCCAGATGAGGAGCGTGTCCTGATGCTTCCACGGAGGTGCGCGGCGCTGGAGATGGGCTGCGTCCTAACTGTGTGTGCCTGTGCCCCGCTGCCTGCCCCGGGGTCCCTGCCCTGGTCAGGAGCTGGAGAGAGTCTCCTGCCAGGTGCCTGTGTGCTTCAAATTCCTAAGTCAGTCTAATCCTGGTGAATCACGGTGAACTGTGATCAAAGCATCAGGTTATACATGCGATGTGCCCAGCAATTTGTGTACGAAGAGGGAGTTGTGATTGTCTTGTGTGACTTTTCTTTTTTTAATTTGTTTTCATCTGGTCCTGTCTTCTATGTTATATCTTCCAGATCAAAAAAAAAAAATGATAGTTGAAAGACTTCCATAGTTCAGATTTCCCTGAAAGTTTTGTAAGCCTGGCTTTGATTTTGTTGTAGTTATTAGAAATCAGTTTGGATTTCTGGGCTGCTGTTTTTTGTGCATCTCCAGTGGATACTTCAGTAGGGGCATTTCTTTTCTCTCTGTCAATCATATGTATGTGATGGGGGGGGTGGAAAAAGCAAAATATGAAATACGAAAAAATGAAAGCAATTTAGTTACCAGTCCGAAGGCTTTAATGCTAAAGAGCCATGAAGAAACTTTATTGGAACTATAATTGCAGACATAAGCAGTGATTATCTGTCTCCATGCTTTTATAGTCCCCATCACTGTCATCTGAACACATCAAGCTGATGAGAGTGTGTGCGGAACTTTATTCAGCCGATGGTGCGTAATCCTGATCTCTTGCAATATGTGGAAAGTAAAATAAAGTGTCAATTCATTTGAAAATGATGGCGACAGAAAAAAGGGAGGGAGGACAAGTATCCTTGCAGAAAACATAACCTTATTTCATCCAGCTTGCAACTGGAGGAATGCAGTTGACAGGGTAAGCATCTTATATGGACAAGATCAGAGGAAATTTTTCTGTTTCTTAATGTTCTTAGAGGTCTTTGGCAGGTGCATTCCTTCAGCTACGGAGGATGCCTCCCTTTGTTCCCTTGAAATGTTCTGAATTTCCTCCAGCTGAGAGAAGGACAACAGCACCTGTTTGTCTTGCCGAGAACTGGAGATCGTTGGATAAAGGCAGACAAATGGATGCTGCCAAGCGCTTCTTGAGGTGGAACAGAGATCAGAGAGCAAGTCCTGAATTGCATGGCCTGCTTATTGGCGCTGGTTGTGCGGGCAAAAATGTGCTCTAGGCTGTAAAGAGGCAGAGGGAGGAAGAGGTAATTTGGTGGTTGTGTGCAAGATTCTTTTCTTGCTGCTTGGCAGGCCTGAAATGTGCAGCATTAATGTACTACTAGTTTTTGGTGAACTTGCTGGGTGCTTCAGAGCACTGCGTACATGACATGGTGCTGCTCTGCAGAAGGAGAGCTTGCACTACCAGTACAATTGAGTGAATAAATCTAATGTGCCATTCCTGAACGGTAATCTGGTGCCTGTTTTGTAAGGAGGCTCTTAGGTCTTCACTGCCTTAAGAAATGCGAGAGACTTTCTGCTGCCTGGCAGCTGGAGTGGTAGAAGCAGCAGTATGTGCAGAGCTCTGGCATTTTGCATTGGAGTTAGCAGACAGGATAGATGGTTTGAGTTTGCTTGATCAAGGCCAGGATTACTAGTGTCTGCTTGCTGTCTTTTCTGCCCCTTGCTCTCCTCCTTTTTGTGCTTTTCAGGCAGGTGTGTAAATGCCTGAATTCAATTTCTAAGTGTCATAACTTCCATTGAAGTCAGCTGCTCAGGGTTACTTAGGGAGTCGGTGGAAGGAATGAGGTAGGAGCCAGGAGTCCTGTGATCTCTTAACGAAAAGGGTGTGAGTAGTCCAGGGCTAAGTTTGGGCTGTAAGTGAAGGTAACTGTTTTGTGGATGACTTTTGGGTAACAGAGACACTTTTTGGACAAGAAACTGCTGTAGCTTTTTTCCTCTTTTTTTCCTAAAAGTTGGAGGCAAAAAGGCATCTATTCTGAAGGAGGAAAACATGCAGGAGAATTCACAACTTCTAAATCTGTTTTCATTAGCACTATTAACTATTATCTGTTATTTACTCTAGGTAAAAACCACGACTGACCATGTACATTTCTGGTGGACTCTTCTAAATTACTCACTGATGGTTGTCTTTGCTGTCATTGAGGTTAGCAGGAGTTAACCGCTAACTTCCATTAGAACAGGTCAAAGCAAAGCTCCTAAACTGCCTGATACACTCAAGGCTATTTTAAAAACACAACTAGAAAAGTACTAGTAAAGTGCCTAGATACTCAAAGAAGTAAGGTAATGCAGTTCTCGGAGGCATGTACCTGTCTGGCTTCTATTTGAAATCAAAATGAGGTAATGATGTTTTGAAAGTTTCTGGTCTCCATCTTTGTGAGCTGCCAACAAAAAATGGTTCTCTGAAAAGTTTTATTGAAAATGTAGTTGAAAGTCTGTGGGACATAGGTTTCTGGAGACATCAGCATCCTCTTTTTGTAAAAGACTGAAGTGCTGAAATGACTGGACCTAGTTCAAATCTGACCCTTATTCTCATCACATGGAGATGAGGTAAGTGATTGTCATCACTCTTGTTTTATGGATGTGGAAAACAGAAGTGCTGCTCATGTGTTCTGTAACGTTCAAACGGGTGGAAATGCCTGGTGCCTCTGAAGAGGGTTGTTTCTGACCCGCCGTGGCTGCCTTGGGTGCATCCTCCCCTTGTGGGGCTGTGCCCGCGCCGCCTCCAGCCTCTTTGCAGGTTAAGACGAGGAGACGCGGGGCTCAAGAAGCTGGTGTCCTGGCTGTGCTGTGGCCATCATGGTGCGAGTGATGGTGTGTCGTCTTCAGTCCCCGCGAGGGGATTAAGCTTTGTGCGGAGTTTGCCCTAGTGTTGCGTCATGGGGCTGGTTCGGAGCTGGGAAGCAGGCGTGAGTCAGTCGTGACAACCCTCTGCGAAAGGCTAATACTGGCTTATTGGAAACAGTTGTTCAAAGTAGGCCTGGTTTCTCTGGGCATTTGAAGCATCTTAAGAATGGTGCTGGTGGTGTTCACAGTCCGAGGGGACACAAACAGATGCAGGGGGTAGGCTGGAGAATGCTCAAGATGAAGAGGTGAGCGCCCAGAAGAGCGGACGGAGCGCAGCATGCCGCTCTGATGCCTGCCTGATGCTTTGAGACCCGCAGACAACCAGTGTGGCGTGGGGCAGGGCAGGGCAGGGTGCTCTGCCGCGGTCCGGTTAACTTCTGGGGGATGCTCCACGTGCGCCGAGGGCTGATGTAGCAGCACAAGGCCGCTGCAGGCCTGGGCCCGTTGTGCGAGGGTGCGCTGGGGACTTTCCCGGCCTGCCTGGCGCAGCTTGGCTGTGCGGGCGGCAGCGCTCCTTCCTCGGCAGCCCCCAAGCCTCCACCTCCGCTGCCATCGCGGTGCAGCGCTGCCTGTGAAGCCTGCGGCAGGCCGGGCAGAACCGTCCTCCTGCACACAGAGGACTTGCCTGAACGGCACCTCTGGAGAGGAGGAAAAAATGCGCCGGGGCCTTGTGGGCCCCAGCCTGAGCACCCCGAAGGCTGCGCCCTCCTCTGTGCCGCGGCTGGCTCCATCGGGCGCTGGAAGCTCTAAGTCGTGTGCTCTGGGATCCTCTGGCAGGCAGCGCTGTAGAAATGAGGAGTATCATCGTGTTTTATTGTGGCTTCTAAGAACGCAGTGTGTTTGTGCTCCGGGGAGCCCCAGGGGCTTTGTTTTTTACCAGGCCTGAGCTATTCTTCAGCAGAGCCTTCCCAGAGCGTGATCTAGTTCTGCCCATTAGGAGTGAGAGACGGGCCTGACTGATTTCTGCTCCCTGCTGCATAATAAATCTGATACTAAAATTAGTGCTGGTCTCCCTAGGCCATAATTCTTGCTGAGATTATAGAGAATTGTGTGTGCAGAGAGGAATCATGGTTGTGTGTGTGTGTGTAGTTTTTTTTTTTATAACCTTGAGTGTCCAATTTCCAGTTTTTTTACTTAACCCCCCCATCTTTTTCCCCTTTTCCTCTCTTTTGGGAAGTGCTTAGCCTTTCTGTGTATTTTGGCTATTTAAGCCTCTGTCACTGCAGGCAGATGAGTTCCTTGGGAGCTCTTCTGAAGGTTTTGTAATTGAGTCTTTTACCACGGCGACAGGATATTATTAACCTTCAGTAAAGCAATTTATTTCATACTCCTTTGTGGGGATAAGCCTTTTTTCCCCCAGGAAAATATGTATGTGGAAAGGGTTTTACGTGCAGGGGTAGCTGGACTTGCAGTAGTTATTATGATTTTAAAAAATAATAATTTACATGAAAAATAGGCAGTTCTGTTTGTGTCAGTTTAAAAGAAACCTTTGGTCCTGCATGACTACCACCCCTGCTCCAGCGTTTTATTTTAAAGAACATAGTTTTTGCCTATCAGCGGCTTTGAAAGGAGGTTGTATTTCATTTTGGAACTCCAGATATTTAGCCCCTGTGAGCACTAAAGCATTTTGTTTTCATCTTTGAGACGGCCTTAAAAAATGAGCTGAGACTGGAGGGAGGAGTTCCTTGCGGGGTCTCCCTCTTGGCTTGGCCTTTGCCCTGAAATCAAATGCAGGCTCGTCCAGAAGTCGTTACAGATTGGGTAGCTCCTAGAATAGCAATTTCCAGTGAGCAGGCGGGAGCGCGGGATAAGTAGGCAGCCTGGCTGAATAACTTGTATTTTCTATTGAGTGTGATGACAAAGGGCACCGGTCTGGGATTCAGGGGATCTGGGCTTGCCTGTTACAGTGTACTGTAGCATTGCTTCTCCCTCCGCCTATATTTTTATTTTAAAATGAGGATGAGATACTTTTTCCCATGTCTAGTTAGACTTTGCTTTTCACTTCAGTAGACTGTTAAACTTTTAAATAAATACAAATTGGTGACATGCTCGTCCTGGTTTGTCTCATTACTTGAAAACTTTGCATGGTCACAGAGCATGATTTTTAAGGAGTTTGCAGTACCTTGCAGTGTGAATATGTTCTTTTGGCAATTATATGGGATAAAGAGCTGGTATTATTGCCACATTATACAAGTGAGCTTGGATGAGAGGTAAAGTGCTTTGGCAAGAGCTTTACATTTGTTAACACACTTGGATCTCCTGGCGCCGTTCATGGGCTTTAATTGCAGAGTCATCCATTTTTCTACACTGTGCATCTTCAGCAGGCTGAACTGCTTCTCCCTTGCTATTGAAATGGGCACACAAACTTTTCAGCATCTCTTCAGTGGTTCCATCCCTTTCATGTTAGAGGAGCCTCTCCGTAGGCTGTCAGAAAGCTCTAATGCTCGACCTGGGGAGCGCTCGCCTGCTCTGAGCGCAGGCTCCTCGCGGCAGGGGCTGCAAGGAGCAGCAAGCTCTGGCGCCACGGTGCCGTGTGTCCAGCACCAGTCCTGTTGCAGGAGCCGGGGAGGGCTGCTGGCCCCTGCGGTGCCCCGTCCTTTGAGGTTATGGCTGTCTGTGTTGTGCTGGTGGCAGTGAACTGAGATCTTCAGAAACAAAGATAAATCCCATGACCTTGCTTCTATACTGCAGCCTTCAAACGCCATCGGTTCAGGGTGCTGCTGTATCTTGTACTTGCCCGGTGCGGTGCAGCGGTGTTACTGCTTCAGGGTGACCAGTGGGCTTTGCCAGGGTCTGCCCTCCTGCTGATGCCGCCCCCGGGCGTGCCTGGGCTGTGCTCAGCCCCCTTTCCCGGGCAGTCCTTCAACCTCAGCTAAAACGTGGGAAAAGGTGCACGTAACAAGCATTTGTGTCAGCAGGCAGCTTTTTGGCCTCTTTGCATGCTGGCTTGTAAAACTTTGCAGCCGGTAGACTTATTCTTATGTTTTCAGAGAATCTTTCTATTTTAAAAATGCTTAACCCCCCCCCCC
>VXAA01002488.1:498970-534124 GCA_013399115.1 Anseranas semipalmata
CCCCCTTTTAGTATTCTTGTAAATGAGCCCCACAATCTGGAGGAAAAAAAAAAAATTAAGCTTCTCCACCAGAGATTTAATTAAAATATTGTGAAAGGCAGTCATTGAAAATGAGAAACCTTTTGAGTGGAAGGCACCCTGATTTCCCTCTGTGGAGCTTTTTGTCACCATAGAGATGAAAAGAGAAGCTCAAAACCGCGCTTTCCCCTTGTGCGCTGCTGCCGGGGCCGTGGCTGCAGGTAGCAGCTGCGCTAAAGCCAGCGGGGCCCTGGGGCTGCGGGGACGCAGCACACGCTTTAACTCTTGCAGGGCACGAGCACCGGGCGGGATTTCCTTCCCCGATGGAAGTGTGTCTTTGTAGTTTATTGTTCTCTTTTAATTTCCTGTACTTCAGGGCTGGAATTTATCTGGGCTCGTGAAGGGGAAGAATTAAGACGCCCGTCGTTTGTGTCTCGGTAGAAGCATCACTAAGCAACTTTCTGCGTAGCATGGCCTGTTGGGCCGCCGTCGGGGTTATTCCGGGTGGTTTGCAAATCACTGCGTTGTTCCTGAGGTGCTTATGCAGAAAGCCTGTTAAGTAACCCAACTCGGTGTTTTTAATTTTACCACATTAGAGTATAAATTGGAACTTCTCTTGCTGCTCTGCATCAGGGTTCAACCCTGAGTCTTACTTAAAATATCTAAATGACTTTTGTGTGTGTGCTTTTATTTTAAATTAAATGGGTTAAGTTTTCTTTTTTTCCTTTTCTTCCAGCAACTCCTCTGGAAGTGTAGGGATTAATAAACCAAAAATACATGCTGTAAGTGATAGAAGTGCTCTGATACAGTTTCAAAGATAGTCACGGAAATTGAAGACTATTGGAGGGTACACGACACTGGGCAGTGTTATGCTTTTAATCATTTTAAAAACAAATTTTTCTCTCTAATTGTATTAAAAGAGAGTGAAGAGCAGACTCAAGTGCATTCTTGGCACAAACATCTCAGACAAATGAAAGTAAAATGTATATTCAAGCTGTCTGCCGTTGTATATTTTACACCGTACCTGTATTTGTGCCTGACTGCAAATGGATGTAATCGTTTAGTTTTAAGCTGTTGGAGTGAGACCTGTTGTGTTTAAACTTCTGGATAGGAAACGAACATAACCCATGTAATGGCATTATTAATAGGGAGTATTACTGTATTGCAATTTGCAAATTAATGGTTTAACTCTGAGATTAAATATACAGCTGTGTTCTTGTGTAATGTTACAAGACAAAATTAGATCAAGTATTTAAAAACAGAAGGGCCTAATCCAAAATCAGTGGGTGTCTTCCCAGGGGCTTCACCAAGCTTCCTCTTAGGCCTTTTCCACTCTCCAGAGGGGGAGCAGATGTGTGACGTGAGCAAAGTTGGTTAAATGTGCCTGTGCCCACAGGAAGGGGCTGTTAACATCTAGCTACCTGAGATACTGATATATTCAGAGCAAAATAATAAATTGTTTCCATGGTGGTGGTGACTAGGGCCACCTAACTGATGGTCAGGTTCAGCTTGTACCTGGCAGGCTAATCTCTGTGAAGCTGTTGTGCACATCTGTTTGAGTCCTTGCAAAACTATATATGCATTTTCAGTGGAGACAGTATTTGGGAGCTGGGCTTGGCTCTGATGCAATTTGCCCTTGTGCTTTCCTTGACTGTTGCTAATAAGAAGTGCTGGCCTAAATCAGTGTCTTGGAGAATCATCGATTCGCTAATTGCAGATAATCAAGTCTCTGCTCCCTGCTCATGCTGAGACCACTTTTGTTTCCTGCCATTCCGCCAGGATTCGGGCAGCATCTTCCAGCATTTGACGTAACCAGTAAAGTAGATTTTTGAGCTCTCGTGTTGTTAATTCTCTGAGGTGATGAAGCTATTGGTATTCAGGCTCGATAAACGAGAAGCTGTTACACCACCGACCTCTCCCTCCAGAACGTGCTGCTGAGGTCCGAGCTTGGCGGGGTGCTGGGGGGCTGCGGCCGTGCTGTGGGCTCAGCGCTGGCCTCAGCAGCTGCCTGGCTCCGCCAGCCTGCGGGAATTGCTCTGGGTGCAAGCAGTAGTTGCTTTTGTTTTACTTTTCTAAGATGTGCTTCAAGAGGTTTCTTTGTTTTGCACCTCGGGGTTCAGGTAGGGAGGACGTTTTTGCATGCTGTAGATTTTGCAGGTGGCATTCAGCATGAAGCAGGGGCTGCTCAAAACGTCTATGCCCTGTGGTCAGCTGCTGCTGTGCGCTGCCGCCCCTGCGCGCCCCGTCCCGTCCGCACAGCAAGCTGCGTGCTGGCACTGTGCGGTGTCCGCTGCAGCCAGCCCCCCCGTTTCCTCACGGGGCTGAGCATCACTGAAGGATGTGGAGAGAGGGGCAAGAGGTGATAGTGGCTGGCTGGCTTCTCTCATGACTTCATGTAGAGCAGCAGTTGATCCCAGACCATGAAAAAACAGGAGGAAATAAGAGCTTTTCTGAGGAACACGCCATTAGCTAGTGGATATGTCTTCTTTTTGTAGGTGTTGGTCTTCTGGGTCAAGGAGAGCAGGTCAGATCCTCTTAAGCTCCTCTTTCTTTGCTTTGCAGGTGCAGGAACTGAGTGTACTGCCTTGGCTGAAGCATTTTGCAGAAAATAATGAGGGTTTTTCGTGAGGTCCGTCTGGGTGGGAACTGACGCTGCGCGCAGGGCAGCGCGTGCCTCAGAGGTGCGGACGTGGGCTGGCTTTTCCCTGTGCTTACCGCAGGGATGTACAAGGGGGATATGATGCTTCAGTGGCAGGAACAGATCAGCTTCAGCCCCGCACGCATGTGTTTTGGTCGCTCGTGGTATGAAGCGTGCGCTGGCAGAGAAGGGAGTAGCAGCGTGCTTGTGGTGCACAGAGAGGACGATGGTGGCCTGAGCCTCGGGAGCGCGTGAGGCCGCGGGGCGAGCAGGGCCCGGCCCAGGCCGCGCTGGCGCTCGACGGCAGAGCCGGCGGAACAGATGATCGACAGCTTAGGTTACATAATCTTTTGGGTTTGGTGTCAGCGCTCCCTGAGCCCCATCCAGCGCCTGCGTCCAATCTGGCTCGTCATGCTCCTGAACGTCCTTTTAATTTTTCTCTTTATTAATAGTTCTCTTACTGTAGTGTGCTCTCTCCCTGGCTTTGTGCGGTATGCGTGCCTCGGAGTTCATCCCTCTGCTCTCCACTGCTGGTGCTTCCTGCTCCTCCGCCAGCCTCGAGCTTTTCACATGTGTTTTCTTTGCTACTTCCAGAGACGCTTTTGAAAAAATGTTGTGGGGAGGGAAGCAGGAGGGCTGGGCAGGGCTGGAGCTTGCAAGATGAGTTGGCTGTTTTCATTCATAAGCGAAGCTCGTCGGGCTCTGGGAGAACGGAGGCCCGGTTTGGGAAGGTCGGCTCGGTGGTGGTGAAGCTGATGGTGAAGGGGAATTAGGAGAGACCACAGCTGGCAGTCTCTGCCTGCCGGAATGGAGTTGACCTCCTTGCAAGCACAGCTTTATCAGCTGGAATAGAGTTTTTGAAACGTAGCTTGCTCATTCCTGAAAGGGCTGTTTTGTTTCTGTGTTGAGCTTTTTTATTTTTGTAAATCAAGTTCAGTACATTGTTTTTTTTTGTTTTGTTTTGTTTTGTTTTTTTAACTGATCCTTTGCAAGTAGTGAAGACCGGTATTGCTGTGGAGACAGAGCAGCAGCATTTCTGAGTGCTGAAGGGCTGTGTGATGAGGATGCCAGTGCCTTTTCCCTCACCCCTAACTCCATAAGTAGGTGGTTTTGAAGCTACTCTCCACTCCTGCTGGGATTATCACTAATTTCCTGTGTGTGTCCTGATGGCTGGCACTTTTCTGAAAGCTCTAGTGCTGTCAATGTCAGCTATTATTTTTTTATTTAAAATAATAATAAAATCATAAAGTTATATGCATACATACATTTGCGGTGGGGAGGAGAAAGTGAGATGTGATTCCAGATTCAAGTCCAGGAATCAAATAGAAAGGGCGAGGTACGTGCTCAGAGTGGACTTGTGATTTAGCGGCAACCTTAAGCACTCAGAATACTCGTGCGTTCCCTGAGACAGCTTCTCTTACATTAGCTGTTGCGTAACGCTCTCACGTCAGTTAAAGCAGTTGAAAAATATTGCAGGGAAGGTATTTAATGCATTGTGAACATCAGCGCAGTGTAGCAGCTGTTTAAAAAATACAATAAAAATATGAAAAGCAGAGAGCAGAACACATGTCTTTCTGCAGGCGCGTCGGCAGCAGGCTAGGTAGAGGATTCTGAGGATTCTGAGTGCTTTTTTTTTTTTTTTTTGTCTTCTGGAATCTTGATTTGCTTTTGTGACTTTAGGTGATGGCTTAACTAGGAAGGGGTGGGGGGCAGGAGCTAGGTGAGAGGAACAAAAACAGGCCTGGGGGGCACGACAGAGATGGTTAATCATGTTTTTTGCAAACATAAGCAAGAATTGCTCTTGCACCTTTTTTGTGCTAGTAGCTAGTACTAAACAATTCCTTCCTAAACTCTGTGATTGTGAGTAAATTATGAAGTAAAACTGATAATGCCATCGTGATCTTGACTGTGAGCCAAATTGTGCAAAATCCAGTAGTGTGTCTGTATGTCTGAAGAAAAAATAGTCAAAGCGCTGCTAATACAGCCAGCTGCTGCTGTTTGCTAAAGTGGTGGATTGCAGTCTATGATCCCTAGGTGAGTAAGTCTCTAAACTGTATTCTGAGATGCTGTATGGCATAGCTGGAGCACTACAGCATTATTTTTTTGCATAATGTGGAAGAGCAAGAATCCAGAGCTGTTATTTTATTTTTACTTACTTATTTTTAATTTTTGTGCTTAGTATTTTGAGCTGTGTTGTTTTGCTGGTAGATATGTGCAAATAGAAGTCAAGACCCAGATGCAGGGGGCACGTTAATTTTATTTTATGTATAAATATATGTATGAATACACACAAGTAATGGATGACAGAATCGCTTATATATTCATGTTCGTTCAAGTGTACAAGAAATGTGATTGACACCACTGAAAAAGGGAGAGGGGAAAGCGCAGTGAGTTATAGCTTTTGGTCCCTAAACTGCTATTTCTTACTGTATCCTGGAAGAGCCTTCGTACTAATGATGCTGAGCAATAAATAACACAGGGAAGATTAATAGCTGCCTATGGTAGCAAATTATAGTTGATTTATTGCTCATAATATATACAGGTGCAGCTAATTTAATTAAACACAAGACCTTTTTAATGCTGTAAAGACATCCCTCTCTCTAAAAGTGAAACAGCAGCATGATACTGTAATGAGGCTTTAAGTGAAATAAGCAGCATTACAAGCAAAGCTCTGCTTGGTCTGATCAGCCTCGTGTGGCTGGGGGAGGGAGTATTTTTCCATAACCATTAATGCCACTTTAAGTCAACTTATGCCATAACAGAGTCCAATTTAATATGCTGCTGCAAGTTATCCCATCTCTGCTTCATCACCTAACAGCAGCTTCCATAAAACAGCATGTGTAGCTTGTTATTTTCTTGGCTAACTTTCCCGTGCTGTGCAGGGGGTGGCTCGCCTTGCCGAGGAGGGCTGGAGTGCTGGTGCTTGGGATCTCACCCGGGGATGTGAGCAAATAACAAAAGTCACAGTTTCCTGGAGCTTCTCCACTTGCTCGCGGGTTGTCTTCTGCTCATCCCTCATCCGAGTCTGAAGAAGAGGGATTGCCTTCAAAGGAGCTTTCTTAGAGCCCGTATGTAGGTGTGCGCTGGCAACTTCCTGGGCTAGCTTGTTGGCCTTTTTTTAATCCCCTTGTGCTCCTTCCTGACTGAAAAAGTAGGAAAGTTGAAGTGGGTACCTGTGTGTGTGCATGAAACTACAACTTTACCTGGCTTTACGCTGTTCCCTCTGCTCCCCGCTGTTGTAATCTTCCCATGAGCAGGGGCTGGTGAGCCTGCCCTGCGACGCAACCTTTTCCAGCTCATCACCGTGCGGAGTTGGGTACTTTTGCCTGCATATAATGGGGAAGATGCTCTGTGATACTCTGCCACCATTACTTGATTATTTGTGAAAGCGTAAAGGGCTCAAGTAGCTGATTGATTAATTTTTCTCTAAGTTTTTCTTCCCTCTGTTGCCGTCATTTGAAATATGTAATCAGCGAAGGAAAATGTATTAGGAATAGATGGGTATGCATATGAATGCCTAATTTTTTCTGATGCAGGCGTTCCCGGGGACACACGTGTCCTGGTGCGCGCCGTGCCAGACGCGTCTGCCCCGGCACTCGTGGGGGCGGGCCGGGACGTGGCTCCCCCCAGCCCGGGGCTCAGCAGCGGCCGCTGCTGGGGCAGTGGGGGCCACGCGGAGCCCGGGGTCGCCGGCACAAAGCAAACGCCTGCTTGCCCTTTCTGTTCCTCCCGCTGGGAAGGAGCCCAGCGACTATTTGCCATAAATCTTGCCGGTGCTTTGGTCCAACACCTTGGTTGGTCATGGTCAGGGCTGCTTGTTTTAGGTTTAAACACGGTTGTTGTCAGAGGCTGGGGGGAACATGTGGAGGGAGGGAGCATCGCCAGTGTGCGCTGAGGCTGCGGCCGCAATGGGATGTGGTTCTGTGTGGCCCTTGGAGAGCCGTGGCAGGAGTGAGTCAGGCTCGGTGCGCTGCCGGAGCGGTGGGAGCAGCCCGGCCAGGATGAGTTATGGAGCAGGAGCAAGCAAAGCCCTGGAGATGCCCGTTTTGTGAATTGGCAACATGTGCTATTTTAAATACTTTCCCCAAATGAACAGAGTTCCTAAGCAAAAGGAAACAAAAATTGTCTGCTATGCATTTTCCAGGATGTGTCCCAGAAAATTCCCCTAGTCTGGTATCTCTTGTGGTATTTGCTAGTGCTTGCATGGGGAGAGATGTGTAAATGCAGATGGGTTTTTATTTTAAAAGGCTAGAAATGCCTATTTTCACATAGTTGTCCAAACTTCAACATCAGCTGATGGCAAGTACCGAGTCCGATGGCCCGGCTGCATGGAAGGAGCTGCTGTGGTGGTAACGTGTTCCCATGGGAAAGAGCCGTCCCGTTTGCTCCCCCCGTGTAGTCCCGTCTGTGCGTGCTGGCTGGAAGAGGAGCTCTGTGCCTCTGTTCCTTATCTGTTAATGGCTGGAGTAACAATTAATTTCACTTTTCAAGGATTCTGTTGTGAAGTGTTTTTGAGAAATCTGGGCTGAAATGTCACATTCAATAAGGCTGCTTGAGAGCTTCCATAAAAACTACTTTTAATCCAGATTACGTTTGATGATAAAATATTGCAAAATGTATTGCTTCCCCATCTTTTGCTCTTCTCTGTGCTCACTTTCTGTGTTAGGAGCTGGGAGGGAGCTGAGAGCATGGAGACAAAACGAGCATTTTTTTTTTTTTTTTTTTTTTTTTTTTTTTTTTGACTTTCGGAAACCTTTACAATTACTCTTATGGTTGGGGGGAAGAGGGGACACTCTGAAAATCTCCCGGAGACTGAAAATAATAACTTTACATTTTAATTTCCCATAGAAAATGTAACATTGTTTTCTAACTAGGTCCAGTGTTTGCCCTTCTGTGCTGTACTAATTCTTCTGGTACTTGTAGTTCTGATTATGTTCCCTCGGCGGGTACTTCAGGAAATGTTTTCGTCTTCGAGCATGTCTAGTGACTCAGATATGCGTCTCCTTAGCATCTGGTGAGTGTAATTGTCATTATTAATCTGCCCCATGCCAATCTGTCTTCAGAGTGTCGGTGGGAGGAAGAGAAGGTGTTGCATGACTGGGTGTACATCCATGTGCCTTGTTCTACAGAGATGTGGCTTCGGAGGAGAAGTTAGAGGGAAGTCTGGGCTTGGCTGGTGTTTTTTCACTTCCCATCACTGCCTCCGGTACCATTAGAAATAAGGAGCTCGTGCTGGGTGGCCATTGTTGATTTGATGTTTTAAAATTGCATTTAGGGCATGACTGTATGTGGAATAATTGAAGTAAGAGTTGGAAGGGAAGTGGTTCCATGTGGATGAAATATGTAACAATTGTTTTTAATGTACACTGCTACTGCTGATTTGAACTGCAATGGGAGAATTTTAGTGTGAGCAGCTGCACATGCATGCTGGCTCTTCAGAAGCCAGGGAGGTTTACTGCATCCCACTGGGCTTTCCTAAAACCTGCTTAGTTTTTGTATCAGCCTGTTGGTCTCCTACGAAGCCAGAGCGTGCTGGTGAACGTGCCTGTCAACGAGCGGCCTCTGCTCAGCTACCAGCCAGCTTTCGTGGCTCTCAAGGAAGAGTTAATTGCTGAAGTGGCTGGAATCAGCGTCCTGCCTGCATTCGGATATCGTTAACCAATGTGAATGTGTTCTAATTATGTCATGCTTCTATTTTCGATATTGTGAGAGAGTGTGTTGTAAGTTAATATCTTGCTTTAGAGTTCAGAGTTAAGAGATTCGTTGGAACCAGATACGACCTGGCATTATCTCCAGAGCTTTGTGCATTTTCATTTTTAAATGCAGTTGAATGAAATCTCCTACGATAAAGTTCATTCTTCCCCCTCTAGCTGATGTAAGGGTTCTGCTTTCCTGCGCTCTAACCACAAGGTGGGCAATACATTAGTTTTAAAGTGATCTCTTTTTCCTAAGCCCAGAATATCTCTTACAATGCCCGTTCTTAGGGGAAGGCTTTAAACACTTTTTCTTCTATCTCCCTTTAGTGCTGTAACTCCTGCTTCCCAGTTCACATAATCACAGGCTTTTCCTTCATTCTCGTTGTTCATCAGACTTCACTGTCTGCTTAATGTCTTTTTTTCCCCTTTTTTCTGACATGGTGATTTTGCCATTGCTTCCATAACAGCAATTTGTTGCCTTTGGGGAAATTAATAGTGCATGATTGAGAACTTATATTTTAAAATAAGTTGAACTAGAAATAGATATTTTTCATTATAAAAAAAAAAAAATCTTCTTTTCAGTCCTTTTGTTTTGAGCAAAGGACACATTCTGCTTTAACAATTTTATCATATGTGTGCTATTGTAATTTACATAAATGAATTTTAAATACAGTTATAAGCTGTGGGAAGATGTTATTGTCTCTGCACAATGAATGTGGAGATTTATGCACAGCATAAATTCTTGAGTTAGATTAACAGTTGTTCCCTTGTCTCTGCTGGGTAGTGTCGTGATGGAGTCTTAATCTTTACATAGGTACGTCTCAGGTGTATTTAAATAGCATTTCAATTCTCCTTTCAGTTCATTCATTTCATGTAAATACACTTTTTGGATATTAGACTCGATTCTGATGAAATTGACAAAAACAACAAAACTTCTGTTGGAAGTGAGACGGAGCTGCTGCTAGCGCCCTCCCAGCCCCAGATATAAAACAATTCCCAGCCTGCCAGGGTTTGTTTGTGCGGAAGTCGAGCGCTAGAGCTGTTCAGTGAAGTCAGTCCAACCATGTGCTTTAACTTCTGTTGCTTTGATGAATTGGGACCTTCGTCACAGAAATTTTCTGCAGTGTTTTTCTGTCTTCTGTCCAAAGCCATCGGTGACAGAAGTTGGTTCAGCTCCTGCCAGGATTATTACGGTCCTCAGCTGTACTGCTCGTGACCTGAATTGGAGGAGGGCTTTCACGTGCGGAGGTGGAAGCCTTGCCCTGGAAGTGCTGGGTGTGCACACCCTGCTTCGGGATGAAACCTCGAGTTCAGCGCAGCTGTGCCCCTGGGGAGGTGGTGACACAGTCTTAAACTGAATTACAGTCGTTTGGAATGAGGGCTTGCCCCGTCCCCTGAGGTGGGAGGGAGGCACGAGATGCCCGCTCCCGTTCTTGCCCTTTCCAAGTCTTGCTTTTCCTCCGAGGAGAAAACAACCTGGAAGATGGCTGTTTGCAAATTCTGCAAATTCTGTTTCAAGACGACGTGATGATGAAGCTCAGGTAGTGGAGCACACCCTGAACTAGAAGTTCTTTTTGCTGGAGATCTGGGTTTGGGCAGGTTGGCCACACGCACCGTAACGAGTGAGAGAACCCTTCCAAACGCGTCTGGAGAGGAAAGCTAACGAACTGCAGCAGGGCTGCTTGCTGACTTGCCAAATGCAAGCCTCTGGTAAATGCTCTTGCGGGGGCAGTTAGCGTGCGTGTTGTGGGGGAGGAGAACAACAATTTGACTTGGGGCTGGTGATTATTCTGTTGCAGTGGTTGAATTTCTTTCAACTGTAGTGGTGTTTCGAGTTCTGGGGACAATTACCAGCTCTTTTAGATGTCTTTTTATTTCCACAGCTTAAAAATGGCCATTTGGGGCAGATCCACCTGAATAGCATGGCTTTCTTTCAAGGCTGCCTATTGAGTTCTGTCTTTACCAAGACTGGGATTGCAATGTTTCCCAGCAAAGTAAGGGGCTGTTCCCCAGAGGTTAGGATTTAGGCTGCGAGTGAGTGCGCATTGATGTGCAGAGGGCTGTAAAGAAAAGGTGTGAGCACGTTTTCTATGCGTGCCATCGAGGGATAGATTATTATTCTTAATTTATCATCTGCACTGGCTTCCATCTGGATTATTTAAAGCAGACTTCCTTGGACAGCTGTTCAATTAATCTTAATTTGCATCGGAGTGTTGCCTCGAGAAAGGGTGGCTTTTCAGCTGTAGTGGGACAGGTGAGTGAACCTGGGCAGCATCTCGTGTACGTGGTGGCTCCGGCAGCTTCGTGGCCGTGGGCAGAGCTGGCCGCGGGGCAGAGAGCCTGGTGCGGGGCTCCTGCTGTCCTCGCCTGCATGGGGTTTGTCCCCAGCCCCGCCACGGGGGCTGCCACCTGCCTGCCCCGCGCTGCCTGCCCCCATGCTGCGGCGCTGTCAGTGCAGTGAGGGATGCTGAGTCCCCGACAATTTTTCTCATCCTCTGGCCCGTGACGTGGGTGTCCTTAGCTGCCAAAACTAGTGGTGGTGGTGGTGTTTTTTAGTGTTGCAGCACTTGGTTTTCTGCCAGCTGGAGTCTTTTCCCATTGTGATCGAGAACAGTATACTTACCATAAATGTTTCCTCTTAAAATAAAAATTAAGAAAAGCAAAGAAAGCGCGGGGGTTGTGCCGGAGGGCTCCGCAGGGCTGGCTGCCTGTGGTCGCCTCCTTGGAGCCTTTCCGCTGGGGAGCGGAGGCCCTCGGTCTCCTGCGTGGCCTTGGGCAGCCTCCCTGGCGCTGGCCACCGTCCCCGTGCGGTCACTGCTGGGGTGGGACAGCAGGAGCAGGGCCAGCGCACGCCGGCCCCACTGCTGCTTGCTTGCAACACACTCGGAGGGCTCCGAGTCGCGGCCGGTGACGTAGGGAGCGCGGCTCTGCCGAGGGGTGGTGGCTTGTCTTTGTGAGTGTGCTGGGGGGGCTTGTTTTTTGGAGGGCGTGTGGCAGAGACGCGTAATGAGTAGTGCTCTGTTCTTCACAACCCGAATTTTCATCGCAGGCTCCAGAGGGAAGTGTTGCTGGCTCTGCTTAGTGAGGGAGAAGTGTTATGCAGAGCCATGATTTTAACTTTTTCAGCTGATTTGGAAGGGCAGGGGACAAGAGAGGACAACTATAGTTGAGAAAGGGAGGAAACTATGCAAATAATCCACATATTTTTGTTCTCGTCATTTCTCTGTTTAAAGGAGGAGTTACTTCTCATAGCTCTGAGTAATGGTTTATCTGCAAAGTGAAATTTCTTTGTGTCTTGGAAATGGAAAAGGGTTGGTCTTATGGGGTACTGTTGTGCTTTTTTTTTTTTAATCTTGAGCGGACAAATTCTGCTTCCAAAAGTGTAGTTGAACATTTCAATGAGTGTTTTTCTTTTTTTTGTATTACTCCGGTTGCTACAGTGACTTCAGTGAGAGTTTTGTGTGTTTCAAGCTTGTGCTCTTGCTCTTTCCACTCCTGCTTTCAGTGCTGCCTTTCATGTGTGAGGAATGCTGGAGCTTTACTTTCTTGTTTTTGGACTGTTAGAAGCTTTCATGGGAAGGGGATGAATAACGCTTATTACTAGGTAAATAAAGATGCCGTGTGGCTTTTCCATAGCAACGTGCTCACCTGGAGGTGGTTTCAGATCTCTCTAAAGAATCACCTGCAGGATTTGGTAAATTAATCTGTAGGGAGCAGTCTTGCTAGGCAAATACGGCCAGGTTCCTCTGGCGTCCCTGCTGAGGAGGTGGGGGCCTCGCGGGGCCCGTCCCAGTCCCGTCAGGCAGGGGAGATAACGGGTCGGCGCTGCGTGGCCGTGCTGTTCGTAGCTGCAGGTGCTAGCGGTTGGAGCTGGGTGTTGCAGGGGGTCTGGGTAGAGCTAGGCAACCCGCTTGCTCCCTGGGGGCCAGAGAGGAGGGCAGCTTGTCCAAGGAGTGCTAGGCCGGAGTCACAGCTGTTCGTGTGCGGCGGGGTCCATGAGGCTGTTGAAGAGAAGCGCCGTGGCCCGCGGGGTGTTGGCACGCTGAAGGTCCCTGCCTGGCCCTTCTGCAGTCATTGCAAAGCGGGAGGAGAAACTGTCTGGAGTCGGAAGCTTTGTGTTGCGCAACAGCGATTCTGCCCGCCTTGCCCCAGAGGTGCGGCCTGAACTGACGGGTCCCAGCTGTGATTGCACCGGGCTGGGCGCCGCGTGCAGTGGTGCTGCGAAGGCTGGAGTAATTGGGGTGGGCATTAAAAGATGGTGAGTGCACATTTAGTGTGTTAAATTTCCAAAGCCACATGCAATCACTTAATCTGCCATTGGGAGATACTATCCCATTTCACAGATGCAGAAAACTAAGGCAGGGAAGCTGATGCATGTGTGACAGAGCCCTGTCGTGCCGGAGCAGTGTTCGGATATCATGAATGCCTGATCTGGAAACTCTGGCTGTGCCTCCTAGGCTTCTTTGTGCCTTACTGACCTGAGTCTATCAAAACTGTGGTAGGCCTACTGAAAACTGTTTGGGGGTCTGTAACCGAATATGGCAGCAGGAAGGTACGTTGAAGTTCAAGAATATCAGATTGAAGCAAAGACCTGTTCTCTGCTTAAGGAGGGCCAGCTGGAAGTTGCTGCCATGGGAGCTGGGGACCAGCATTATGGCTGAGTGCAAACAAACCCCCTCCTCTCCCTCCCCTCATGTTTAATTTTATGTTCCGTAACAACGCTTGCTAAAAATCCAACATGGATAGTTAAAGCTGAAACGTGCTAATCCACGGCAAAAACCAGGAAGAGTTTTTTTTTTTTTTTTTTTCAGAAATGGATCAACATGCATTGTTTAGGTGCACAGTATGAAACTCTTGTTGCCTGTATTGAAGCGATGAGTTTTGGTCAGAGTTAAAAGCCAAAAAAGTAAGGGGTAGGTCTTTACATGCTAATTAAGCACGCTACAGCCCTCTTCCCATTCTCTCCTCTCAGAGAACTGCAGGAACAACTGGCATGCTTCCCCAACACCTGATGTTTTGGTTCTTTTTCTTCTCCATGCTTTCATTTGGTCAGAAGACATTGAGATCCTTTGTGTAGAGGACGCAGTGTAACATCAGTCATGGAAATGAATGCTGGGCGCATTCAGACCTAGCGAAGCGCACCAGTTAGGGTGGGAATCTGGAAGGAAGCTTTATCTCATGTGCTTGTACTGCAGCAGTGGCGAGGAGCTGCTGGTATGGACTGAGGACTAGGGGAGGAATGTGCACAGAACCACAAGGTCGTCTCCTTTTCCAAAAACCTGGATGGGGATAGCTTGGGCATCCCCAGTATGAGCTTACTTTTCTGTCCTGCTTGATAATCGAGGGAATGGCTGAGCCTTGAAGCTGATGCAGAAATTTTGTTTTGCAGACTATTTTGTCTTTGGTGTCTTTGAAGGTTCCAGCTGGTGTTTCTGGCCGGCCTCACCCATCCCCTGGGAGAAAACATTAGGTCATTCAGGCTCCATTTGCAAGGGCACTGAGTAGGGTAGAAGGCGGCAGTTATTTTAAGCTTCTATTGACCAAAGGAGGATTTTAGATGATAAATATTTTGTGTTCAGCTGCCAATTATCCTCAGTTGTTGAGATTTGAGATTTTTAGATAGTCTGTATGCAAGTCACCATATAAGAGGAAAAAATTGGAGCTGGAATTATGCTTGTGCAATTCTGTATTTTTGGTAGGTGTTTTTAAATTCTTGGGAAAACCTGGCTGTGACAGCCGTGTGAGCTAATACAGTATATTAACATGGTCTGGGTTGTGCTGAAACTTCCTGATAGTGAAAGAAACATGTGGCATGCTCTCCCTGTCACACTGAATAGCTGCAGTAGTTTTTTGTGTATTAATAGTCACGTCTTTGCACTTCTGAGATTTGCCTTGTGTACTGCACCTCGGGTTCTAGGGATTTCAGACTACTTGCAAAGACGACTCAACAATCACAGATGAGGTTAAATGATAAAAAGCAGCTGGGGTCAGTGGTCAGCCCGCTGTACTGGGGACCTAACCTGTGCTCTGCTCCTTACTGTGCGTGGGTTAGGGCTTGGCATGCATCCTCTCGGTTCTCTAGGTCTTTGCTGTTGCTGTTTCTCGTCGGCTCTCGCTGTGAGCTCTCTGGAGCAGGGAGTCTCGCTCAGTCCGTGTGCAGTGCCCGCGTGTGGTAGGGCCCTGATCTCCTCAGGACCTCCATGGGTGCTGGCATGACGTGAGGAGAATAACAGTGATGATGAAAGTGTCCTTAAATGCCTTTTGACGCGCATGCAACTGAAATTCTGCTTGTGCCAAAAGAAAATATTGTAGGCAATTTAATTCATAAAGCAGGGAAATGGCTGGGAGTTCTAAAAAGGATTGCAATAAAGAGCCAGTGGTTCCAGACGTGTGGGAAGGTTGGGATGGAGAGACATTGTGTGTAGCTTGATGCACTTTTTTTCCCCTGTTTGAGGTCACCTGCTGATGCCATTTCAGGTTTAGAGGAGCCTTGGTGATCCAGGAGTGGAAGCTAAAGAAGGGTAGAGATGGGAATGTTTGCAATTAGCTACTTACTTGATAAACATATATATCATAGTGACTGATCTATCTATCATAATACAATTTCCATCACTTTGATATATTTGGGTGATAGTGAGGGGAGAGGAAGCTTTCTTTCGCTGAAAAATGAATCTGAAGCACATATTAAGGTTGTTTTCTGTCCTTGCAGTCTCCTCCCCAACAGAGGATAAAGTCTGCGGGACAAGGTAGTTTTTAATGCCGTCACTGTCATTCCTTTCCATCTCTGAAATGTTTTGCAGCTGCCATCCCACAGATTAAAACTCGTTTCCTGAGCCAGCAGGACTGCTGTTGGGAAGTGTGATGCGTTCCTTTTTCCTGGCGCTGAGAGTTCCTCTGTCCCTGTGGGTGAGGCCCAAGGACCCTCTGAGGTGGTGGCTGTGGGTACGGGGCCCGTTCTGCTTGCATTTGTGTAGTGCTCTTGATGTGGCTAAGTGTTTCCCTTGAGGAGTGGCTGGGAAGAGCAGGGGCAAGTGCCTACGGTGAAGAGCAGCCACTGCTGCTGAGCCTCTGGAAACGGAGCGAATACCGAGCCCCTCGCGGAGGGGGAAGATGCGCTTTGCCTTCACGGAGTCTCCCGAAGTCGTGCCGAGTGCTGGCCGTGCGCGGGCGGGAGCTGCCCGGCCGCTGTCTGGGCGGGGGCAGCGTGTAGTCCCTCGGGATGCTGCGGAGCTGCTGAAGTCCGTGGGCAGATTTTTTTCGAGTGGCTGTAATTTTGGCAGCTCAACCTGTGAAATTTCACATGTGCCCTGATGTTTAGAAAGTTCAGGGATTCTGTCCGATACCAGTCGGAACCTGAAGAGAGATTCTGTGGTTCGGAGCATACCAAAAAAAAGGAAGGAACTCCCAAACCTGCAGGGTTAGCGCGGCAGTGCTGAAGGGTGAGCTGTCACGACGAGGAAGGCCTGCTGGTGCTGAGAGTTGCTGTTTTGTGCGTATGATATTAAGCACATAACTGCTCTTCTGCTTGCTCTTTTTTATAGCTTTTTCCATGTTTAAGAATGGATGCTTGAGCTGCATGTTTACTGAAATCCTGGTTTGCTGGGAGATCTGAATATTTGCCAAAGCATAAACATCAGTGACCTTGGGAATTGGAGCCCTTATTCAGGGAGCCAGGAAGGACAAGGTCTGTGCTGAGATGTCGACTGTGGCTGTATGTAGCAGTGTGCAGTAGGCAAGTGCTGTCTGGCTCTTGGTAGGACGAGCTGTAGGATCCTGCCTGACTTCTTAAGGATGTTCCTTGATGCATAAGCTCTGTAGCCCAAACAGAAGTTTCATTCCTGGTTCAGGAGGGGAATATCATTAAACATGTGGCAGCATAAAGGCCTTCTCCTTTTAATGAAATTTGAAGGGAAGTTCTTACTGAAGGGAATCTCTTGAGCTGCTTTTAATGAACTGCGAGGAGCATCTTTGGCACCTCCTTTAGATAGGATAGCTAGTGAACATGCAAGAGCTTGGTGGCAGGGCTACTGGGAACTTATTTTTGGGCCTTAGCGCAGAAAGTCTCCTCTGCCTCCTTCCTTCCCGTCTTCAGTAGCCTTAGTAGTGTGTGCTGTACCCTTTGTGCCCCAGCGCTGCACAGCACCAGTCTCTGTAACAGAGATCGTGCACTGTGTTGCTTACTGCACGTGTTCATTAGCGAAGTGGAGATCCGAGTCTGACCAGTGTGAAATGGAAGAGATTGAAGCAAATTTTCCTACCTACCCAATAAAGCTAGCATTTTCTATCATGAAAACTTGGGTGATGTGCTGTGGTCTCCTCCTCTTCTACAGATAAAGCCTTTGATTGTTGGTTTTGCTTTGGAGCAGAGGCCTCCACTCTGCAGGCTGTGCCAGCAGGCTGCTGGCATGGAGAATTGATCGATAGTGACTTTTTTCAAACATTTCTAGTTTCAAAGATTAAATATTGCACTAGACTTTATGATTTGAGGTCATTCTAACCTCCTACCTCTGGGCTAAGACAGCTCATCTGCCTCTCATTTTTCAGGCTTTGTTACATAAGTATTTGAAGTCATATGTAGAATAGTAAAAGCTTGTAGCTCTCTTATGGTAGCAGTTAAAAAAGGGAGGGAGAAGTGTAAGTGCCACGGGCTGTTTGACAGTTAATACTCCCCCAGCTTCTGGTTGGAATTCAGAGTAGGTTTACACCATTTGCCTTCTGTCTTGTTTTACTGCATTAGTGGTTAACCTCAGCAGGACACTCCCTTATTATTATTGTTATTATTATTTTCTTTCAGGAAAAATGCCCAGAGAAAATTAGGTTCAAGTTGTATCAGGCAGATTTAAAAAAAAAAAAAAAAAAAAAAAAAAAATTTAAACCCACAAGGGGAATTTCTTCTGAATGGGGCACTCGTGGGGAAGGAGAGGCGTAAGTCTTAAAGAAGTACATAAGAATAGATGTCTCTTCCCATAGCCAACCAAGTCTGGGAAACAGTGAACCTGAAAGAGGCTGGTATTTGCCCTCCTTCTCCCTCTGTCCATCTTGTGATGACATTAGCCAGGGGAGATAAGTACAGGATATTTATTCTGGTGCCACTCAAGTGCGAGGTTAAGATGAAAGCTACCAGCATTCTTGGGTTCCCTGGCAGTTAAAATGAAAGAAGGCCTGAGTTTTACTTAGTTAAAATAATCTGCCTGCCTGAAATTCCTCCTCCTTGTATTTTCTTTCTTTGTTTCTGGCTGTTTGGTTTCTCATGAAAGCAGCAGTTCTGTTTTGCTCCAGAGATGATTGCGTAGATCTGATCGTGCTGCAGCAGATAAGTTTATTCACTTTAGAAAGAAACTGGAATCCTTTAGGGGAGAAGCAGCTGCGTGATTGGTTAGGGATTTCTTGTTTTTGTTTTTCTGTGCGTGTACATCTGTGTGTATTTTCGTATGCTTTTCTAGCAAATGCTTACACAATGTTTCCATGCTTTTTTGAGGGATGTCGTACAGGAGGAGGTTGGTGTTGGGAGTGTGATGCTGTGTGTGCGTATGCCCTCCTCTGCTGGTCCTTCTCTCTCTTCGGGTGTTCGTAGCATGAAGTGGTAGGCTGTAGTGCATCAGTGCTACCAGCCAGACCCAGACTGCCCCACAGAGGGGCAGGCGGTCTGTAGTCAGATGTATTGTATGTAGTCTGTATGTATTGCTGTTACTGTTAGGTTGGATTCTGATTTCACCAGTCAAGTTTCCATGTCCTGAATTGGTTTTGGTGATAGGAAACAGTAGAAAAAGTGATTTGCAGTGCATTTCTCTTCCCCCTAAAGGAACATTGTCAAGAATTGCAGGGGGAGATTAAACACTTAGTCTTGCTCTCCTAATCTGAATAGTTCTGGGGAAGTCTAATTTTAAAGTGTGTGCTCCTGAACCAAATTTGCTGTTCCCTGCTGGCAGTCAGTTTTGAAAGTGTCTGTAATATATACACAGGATGGTGAGGGGGAGTCATTTAACCTCTGCCAAGAGGAAAACACAACAGTTGGGAGAGGCACAATGTAATGATAAATATTTTATTGACGTGTTCCAAGCATATTGGATGTAAATTTACACAGTATCTGAGATTTGTTAAGTTTCCTTGTGAATTTTTATGTTCCTGTAAATCCGAGGTTGCTAATTGGCTGTGAGGTAACGAACATCGGGGGCAACACTTCAGCACGCAGCCCGGACCGGCTGCGGCGTGGGCAGGGGAGACGGAAGCCACCTCTGCAAATGAACAAGGGATGGGTCGGTGGGTGTAGAAAATTTTCTGGCTTCTAAAGAGGGTAGCGGGGTCTCCAAAGGAACTGGAATCTCCAGAGAAAAAGGAATCGGGAAGCGTGGGGCGGGAGGGTGGCAGGGTGCCTCGTGTGCCTGGGGACAGGCGGCAGGAGGGCGGCAGGGTGCCTCGCGTGCCTGGGGACAGGCGGCAGGAGGGCGGCAGGGTGCCTGGCCTGGGCGCTGGCGGCAGAACAGCTCCTGGGAGATCTCGCCTCTGACTGCCGAGCCCGTGGTGGAGCCTGAAGACAGAATTGTCCCTCCGCGGTTCTGAAGCCTGGGTGTTTGTCCGCAAAGCAAAGAATGGGAAAAATTTGATTAAATCTGCAATTTGGTGTGAATGTTGCAGCTAAATGGGATTTTACAGAAATGTGTCCTGACATTTATCGGCATCCTCATAATTTGAGGGTTTTCTATTAGGTGTGCAGTAAATTTTCTTCACTCTTGCAACATCCTGAAGATGTGTCCTGCTTCCTACCCCCGAGCATGGGCTTTTCAATCAATGATCATTAAAAAGAAAAAATACATCCAGTTTTGGATGTACAGTTTGGGCCCAAAAGGTTATACAACATGTATTTTGCTGCTTTTCTTCCAAAATTCCTTTGCTGGAGTATTCTGTGGCTTTCGTGATTTTTATTCCATCTAATTAGGCTTCTGGGCTCAGAGGACTTGCCTAGCTCTGCCAGGTAGGCTCTGTCAGAGCAAAGTCTTTGGTGCTGTGAAGAATCCAGAGACAGTAACGATGTCTGTATTTCAGTGGTAACTGCAGGGGCTTGCAAGAACGAGTGATTCAGAAGCTCTGACTTTCTCTCTGAAGGGTGGCCTGGTTGTAGCTATTGCTGTCCTAAGTAACATTTTTTGTGTTTTCTTAGACTTCCAGGAGTCAAATCTTCCATTCAAATGCAAGGTTGAGAAAATAGCTTTTATAGGCTTATCTGCTTTAGCGAATCTCCTTCTTGGAGCCTCAAAACAGCTGAGGCATTGCTAAATTTTTTTTGAAAGATGCCTCTTCAGAGATGAGAGCTTGGGCGTGTGAATAAGGACTGGCAGCGAGGAGGTACCTTGAGCCTGCTGCAGAGCACTGCGCGTTCGCTGCGGCTGCTGCAGGGGCATCCAGCTTGCCCCGTCTGCCGCCACGCCTTCTGCTACCAAATGCACGGGCTTCTGTCTCATCACCTCAAGAGAGCACGGCATAAAGAATTAAGGCTTCAGTAAGGCTTTCAAGAGGATGCTTACAGGCTGGAACACCTGTTCTGGTTAAAAATTAAGATGCTGATTTGTTAAATGTAAATTTCTTAATGTTTACTGAATCGTCACAGGAGGTAGGCAGGAAATCTGTATAAACGTGTCACTTATCCTTCATTTAGTAGCATGTCATGCATTATAGGTACCTAGTGATAACCCACGTGTTCACGTTGCACAGTTTACTCTGGAGCCTTTTTGAGGAAGTGCTTTAGACTCTTGCCTCCTCTTGGTGCCAGCAGCGCTCGCACCGCCAAACGATGCTCCAGCACGCCACTGCCACCGGAACAGTCCTGTGCGAGCACTTGGAAGTGTCCTGCTGTCGTACCTGCACCTCCTTGTTGCCTGAAGCGAAGGTGAGGTGTGAATGGCGGTAATGGGAGAACAGAAAATACTGCTTTGGGGGCTGTTCTTTTGCCAGTGAGTAACAATGACAGGAATACTGTCAGTCCTATGCTGTCGTCTTTTTACCTGCCTTCTTTCAGTTCATTTTTTCCATTACCTTTCATTAGGTTGGCTGTTGGATTAGATGATAGCGATTACAGTCTCCAGCTCTCCCTTTTGGAAGGATCTTCTGGGTAATCACGGAAGACCAAAACAAACTTGCCAATCGCCATAGGAAGTGTTGTTTGAAAAAAACAGGAAATGCAAGGCACCTATTGCTATTCTTATCTACAACCTTGATCGGAAACATTATACATCATACACTGTCTTTCCTCCTCATACTACCTGGGATCTTACATAGTTAACAGCTAGAGTTGTAGTTCACCAAATAAAATCACTTTAAAAATCCTGTCCAGGAGGGTGAAGGGAAAGATCAAAAGGAGCTAACCTTTTGTCATCTCCTAACAAACAAAACACTCTTCTCAATGGTTAGTTAGGAAATGTGCCTTCATTACACAGAGAAGTGCAGTCCTCCCAGCGTTGTATGTCTAATCTTCACTTGAGCTGAACGCAGGAAGTCTTTATACCCATGGACTTTCTTCCTCCTGCATCTGCTTTTATCTTCCCTCGGCTCACTTGGCTGGAGCCTGTCTGGTGGTATGTGCGGATGTGCCAGTGCAGATGTGATACGACTTGAAAGGAGAGCTGCAAGATGAGCTGAGCAATGCTTTTTTTTTTTTTACTTTGCCATTTTAATCTTGGTTAAACCTCTTAGTCAGAGGGTGATTTCCATTTCATCTTGAGTTACACTGGGCTTCCATGGCTTATTTCAAGCTATAGCTTGCCTCCTTAAACTTCTGATGTAAGCTCTATTATTGCATTACCCCGATGGCTGCAAGGAGCCATACCTACTCCTGGGTATATAAATATTTTCTGTTCTTTGCCTTCATTTGTCAGACATTTGGGTTTGGTATGAGCATGAACAGAAAGGTTTATTCTTGTTTCAGGGGAAAGGCAACAAATGTTTATCTGAATGATCAAAGTAGAATTTATGGAGAAACACAATGGAAACTATTCCTGGCTGTTTAGAAGCTGATGTACAGGAGTAAGCCAGGAACAGAAATGAGCATACTCACTTTTCCTGGGTCTTTCCTGGTTCTGATCTGCAGCGTTTCCACTAAGCAAATGCTTTTTCTTTGCGTGTGTCTAATATTTGTTATGGATTTGTGACGAACAACAAAGGGTTGTGAAAAGCAACAGCCCTACTTCTGAAATGCTACTCTAGTGAAGCCACAGAAAGTGACATCTTTATTCTAAAATACTTTATTATATAGTGCTGTTATTTTGCACTTCCCTTCCGTCTTCTTCTTACCTGACATGACTTTAGCACTGCTGGCACGAGGAAACTTGGCTTTCCTGTGCTTTCTGAGGCAGGTGGTGTCCAGCACGGGGGTTATTAACCTGGAATGCAGTGGAACGAGGATAAACTTGGGTTTTGGTGCTTTCATTTTGTCTCGTGGCTAAAGCTTGTTCTTGCTCAGATGAGGATAGCATGCCTAGCCCGCTTGACCAAGCTGTTGTCATTACGGTGCGGTTGCTTATCTTCTTAAATTAACTCTGATGAAGTGTGACAGGACTTCAGGCACCGGCTGCTGGAGGGGAGTGGGCTCTGTGGAGAGTAGGGGTTCAAGTATGTGCATTGCGTTGCTTTAACAAATGTATTTCAGCAGTTTAAATCGTTACAGCCAGTCCAACGGACTTGAAGTGAAGACACAGGTTTGCTGCACCTTCATATTGAGTGTACCTAAACCTGGTTCTTTCAAACGGCTGAGTTGTATGCTGTGTTTCTTCCTCTCAGCGTGTCAAGGAGGTCTTGGGTAGCTGGTAAGCTGGTTCTGTGCAGCCTCGTGAGCAGCAGGGAGGTGGTTTGTAACCCTTTCCCAGCCAGATGTTGGGAATGACTTCGTTTGCGACGTTATTTGTGCAGGATGTGGAGGTGAAGTTCCTTGGCTGTGGCAGCCTGCGGCCTCCCCTTCAGAGGACAGTAGTGCTGCTGACTTCTTAGCTGAGCTTGCTTATTCCTGAGGAAAACAGTGCATGTTTCTAAGGCTCATTTGGTAACGAAACCCGTGAAGTCTTTCTGCTGTTTGTTTTACCGTGAATTAGAATCCATTACCTTGAGCGAGCTTTCTTCCGTCTTGTCGATTGCCCGCCTCTGGGACCAGAGACCCTGTGCCACCACAGGCTGGGCTGTCGGTTACATTTCGCCTACCTTGAGCGCTGGGTGCGGGTGTGTCAGCTGTATTTCTCTGCTTTCTTGAGGACTGTTTACCCCCAGTTCTCAAAGAGCTCAGTTTGTTCCACCTGCTGACGTTGGGTATGCCCCTGCTTGCCACAGGCAGGAGCACTTGGGGTGTGTTCGCTCTTCTCCATGCAGCGGCAGTGTCAGGCTGTCTCTGGACTGTCAAAGCCCTTCCTTCTTTGGGTGGAAATCCTTCACGCCAGCTGAGGCCACGCTGTACATACAGAGGACTGTATGTTGGAAAACGAAAAAAGTTGTGGAGTTCAAAGGTTCCTATTGCTTTCTTCAAATTTCCTAGCCCCCTCCCTCCTGCTGTTATAGAGAGAGGCCTGTATAGCTTCTGAGGTCTTGCAGAACAACATTCCTGTTGTGGAGCTCCTGTAGGCCATTCCCAGAAGGATGCAACAGTTATAAAAAACAGTGTTTTATGGAGTGGGAAGAGTACCTACTGATGTCTTACGTTTAATGCTTTCGTTGTCTTTTAATGACCCTAACGTGTGTCAGTGGGTAGCATCACTTTGTGGTGTAGAAGGAAGCGGAGCCGGTGACTGAGGACTTCAGAGGCAGCACCTGTCCTGCCTGTGCCGCCCGACGCGCTGCGGACCTGCTGGTGCGGCGAGACTCCGCCGCCCCCGCCGCGATCGCTTGAGTACGGCATTGTGCAGCAGTCCGTTTTAGCCTGCTGAGCCAAAGGTTAGCCTGCAGCCTTTCCAAATCCATGATCGTACCATCTCGTTCCCTCCCACGCTTAGCATTTTGAACAGCAGTGTCCAATTATGGCCAGGAGACACTGCAAGAGCTTCACAGAAGGGTCATTATTTTGTCACCTAGGTGACAGTTTGTTACCCTGCCAGTTGTCTGGAGTGCAGTAAGCCACTTCACATACAGCTGACATGGTTTAGACACTCTTAGTGAACAAAGTGGATAGCTGTATCCTTAGTCCTTGTATCTCTGAAAAAAACAGTTTTCAACTGTTGCATCTGGGATGAAGCTTCATTGAATTGGTGAATTTTGCAGCGGTGATCTGCTTCGTCTCTTTCTGCTTGAGAAGGTGACATAAAGAGGGTTGTCCCGATGTAGAAGTGCTTTTAGAAACACGAATCTTCTGAAGGTGCTGGGAGATACGAAGGTGCTGCTCCTGTTTCTCAGATAGGTAAACCGAGGTGTGGTGCTGTGACTTATGCAAGGCTGCCAGAAGCCTTTCCTGAGTGGCCTCTTAGACTAACATGAGGCTTCTGTGTTTAAATTAACATGTTTATAATACCTACTTCTGAGAGGGTTTTCTAGACTGTCCACTC
This sequence comes from Anseranas semipalmata, assembly GCA_013399115.1. NCBI lineage: Eukaryota > Metazoa > Chordata > Aves > Anseriformes > Anseranatidae > Anseranas > Anseranas semipalmata. Next base: position 522,835 of record VXAA01002488.1, read on the forward strand.
TGAATTTATACTGCAAGTCATGAATCTTAGAGCTGAATGACTCCTCTTTGGAGATGTCAAGTATAGCATAGTTCAGTGTTTTAAGTCTTCTCTTACATTTGATTTTTTTTATGATGCACCTTGGTAAGTAACGTCAAAGTTTCTAATTTGCCACCAGCCAAGTACAAAACAACCCTCCATTGCTACAGGGGGAAGAAACTAGATATTTACTGCATGCCTCTTCTCGTTCTTCAGGGTTGGATTATGCATACAGCATTAAAGCCGTGCTGCACATAACATGTTGTTAAGCATTTAACAACTGTCGTTGCCACAGGTTGTGTTTTGGAGGAATCCTGTCTGCTGTCTCTTTACGTGAGGAATGAGATTCACTTAAAACTCTGTTCCTTCCACTTTAAACATGGACTTAGGCAAGGCCCTGAGGCAGGTAGGGCTTTGCCGTGTCCGCTTCTCAAGCAGCGCTGCCCGTGTCAGAGTTTGGGAGGTTTCCTGCAGGACACCCATCCCCATGCTCTCGTGTGGGGGCAGAGCTCCCACCGAGTGAAGCCAGTGAAGGAGTAGCCCCAGGGAGTGAAGAGGGCTGGTAGAACTTGCCAGCTGACTTTTATTAGTGGTCTACCCTCTACTGCCTCTTGAGGAGTTGTTTGTTAACGAAGGTACTCAGCTCAGGGAGTGCACTGCAATCCTTCCAAGTCATTTAAAGCAGTGTAGGCAGTTAAAGATTAATTTTGCATGCAGTGACCTCTTTATTTTTAACTGCTTTGCCTCCTGCATCTTTAGAAATAACAAACAAATGCTCCAAACATACCAACCCCCTTGGAAGACAATAATTTCATTGTGGTGTGAACATGACATACATTACATAAATACTGGTGCTTACATGCCTGCTGTTTCTTTGTCCTTGGATGCTGAGTCTTCCAACCCTGCTGGTCGTGTTTCGTAAGAGCTTGGGAGGAAACATAATCAACAATTTAAACCACTGAAGTTACTGATTGGTCGAGACAGCCTTTCTAGCTTGGACTGTTTAGCAAGGTGGATTTTTTTGATTAATGTGATCAGACTGGTTTATCTGTTACTTCAGTTTAGCTGACCACACTTGCTGTTGTGCTTTTTGCATTTGTCTTCAACTATTAGATGTCTTTATGTTGGTTACTGCAGCATGCAAAAGGGCTTTACAAATGCAGTTCAAGCCTTGCGTCATCTCTGGAGGAGAAGTAACAAAGCCCTATCTTTTTGAAGGCAGCGGGAGGTAGAAGAATGATGCGCAGAGAAATTGTCCTTGTAACACACTTGTGAGATGTGTTGCATTATACCCCTTCCTCCCACATGGCTTCTGTACATGGACAGCAGCACACTCCTACTGCGATGTAGTCATGCTGCTCTTTTAGCTCAAGTGATAGGGGATTGTGTTAAGGAGCTGAAAGTCCCAGTTTTCAAGCCCTGCGGATGACTGGTGGCGGAGGTAGTTTTAATTTCCTGAAGACTACATATAACTCCAGTGGAGCTAAGAGTTGTTCTCTGCTTGTTTCTGTAGCTGGGCCATACTTCCTTGCAGAGAACGAAATGTAAATCTCTACATGATCTAACAGTTGTTTCCTAAAATATGAACAAAATCAAAGAATGAAGAATGTGTGTTGTTCAGAGCAGCTTGAGAAGCTGAAATACTGACTGAATAGCTGAGAGAAAAGAAAGTAGGATTTTGTATGGGGTTTTTCCTAGATTGTTTAATGCACTGAATTCATCTTTGCTAGCCAAGCCTTTTAAAAAAAAGTCAAAGTAATTGTGTGTATGTGCTTGTGTAATTGTAAGGTCGCTACCGAAATAGAGGCACCAGAGAGGGTAATTTTCAGAGCAGTATCTCTCTCCTTGGATCAACGACATTTTATAATACTTAAAGGCATGTGTAATAGATGACTGCAATGTAACCTGCAGACAGACTTGGGATGGGGGCAGTGGCTGATAGACTTGTTTAACCTTTGAGTGCCTCTTGGCTCAATAGCCCTTGGATACTGCTACTCCATGGAAAAAGTTCTAAATATAGTACTCGTTTGTTGTTGAATAATAACTTCAGAGGGTGGACGCTGGAGTTTCCAGCTCCTTGCAGAGTGTAAGCAGTGTAGGAGCTGTATACTGTAAATGAGGCCCTTAATGTGTACTCAGTCCCATAGTACTGCTGAGCACTGACATAATTTTCTGGGTGACTTAGCTGTAGAATATCCTGTTAAAAGTCTGTTTGACATAAAACGCTCCCTAAGATGAAACCTGAGGCTCATTTTTGCCCTAAAGAGATGCTGTCTTTTCCTTCCCTTTTCGCCTGCTATGTATCAGCTGCCAGGCATGAGACTGGCTGTCCGTACGTGTGCTTATTGCGCTGACGAGATCTTGAAGGGAAATAGAATTGGCAGGAAATGTTTGTGGGGGGAAGGACTCGACATCAACTCTCTCTAGAAGAAGGAGAGATGAAATCTAAGGAAAGGTGGAGAAATTTGCCTGAGGGTACCCAAGAAGTGTGTGGTGAAGCTGGGTCGGAAACTCTTGTTTTCCAGAATCCACTCCTTTAACCAAGATGTCATCCATTACTGAAAGTTCAAAAAACCCACATAATTTTAACCACCCACTGAGTAAATCTGCCTCCTCTGTTGTTCTGCTCTCCCAGAGCTTTTACCTTAGAAGACCCTGCCATCTTGAACGGTTTCCCTGTATAATGCTTAGAATCATAGAATCATAGAAAGGTTTGGGTTGGAAGGGACCTTAAAGATCACCTGGTTCCAACTCCCCTGCCGTAGGCAGGGATGCCACCCACTAGATCAGGTTGCCCAGGGCCCCATCCAACCTGGCCTTGAATACTTCCAGGGATGGGGCATCCACAGCTTCTCTGGGCAGCCTGTTCCAGTGCCTTGCCACCTTCTGAGTAAATAATTTCCTCCTAACATCTAATCTAAATCTCCCCTCTTTTAGCTTAAAACCATTCCCCCTTGTCCTATCACTCTCTGCCCATGTATAAAGTCACTCTCCATCTTTTTTTTTTATAAGCCCCCTTTAAGTATTGAAAGGCTGCAATGAGGTCTCCCCAGAGCTTTCTCTTCTCCAGGCTGAACACCCCCAGCTCTCTCAGCCTTTCTTCACAGGAGAGGTGCTCCAGCCCCCTGATCATCTTTGTGGCCTCCTCTGGACCCGCTCCAACAGGTCCGTATCTTTCTTGTGCCGGGGACCCCAGACCTGGACGCAGCACTCCAGGTGGGGCCTCATGAGGGCAGAGCAGAGGGGGACAATCACCTCCCTTGACCTGCTGCCCACACCTCTCCTGATGCAGCCCAGGACACAGTTGGCCTTCTGGGCTGCAAGCGCACACTGCTGGCTCATGTCGAGCTTTTTGTCCACCAGAACCCCCAAATCCCTCTCCGCAGGGCTGCTCTCAGTGAGTTCTTCTCCCAGTCTGCGCTCATGCCTGGGATTGCTCCGACCAAGGTGCAGCACCCTGCACTTGGACTTGTTGAGCCTCGTTGGGTTCACATGGGCCCACTTCTCATGCTTGTCCAGGTCCCTTTGAATGGCATCCCTTCCTTCTGTTGTATCGACTGCTTGCTTCATTGCTGTTTCATTTCACTAACTTTCACTTGAAAATCAGATGCTTCCCTATCTTTTCTTTTTACTTCCTCATAGAGCTTTTCCCTGTTGCTGTTGCTCATTAAATTGTGCAGCTGTGTGTTATTTAACATCATAAAGCGTTTAGAGATACCATCCTTATAAAAGGATACAAAATGAACGTGCATTGTAATTCTAGTCTCGAGGTAGCAAACTTCTACTTTGACGTGGAATTGTGACTTAACTTTCATGGCTTTGTAAAAAGCTTGTACTTTTCATTTAGGTAGGTTGTTTTAATGCTTTTCTGATTCTTAATGGTTTGTGTGTCGGTAAATATATCTATAATGCAGTTATTAAGTAATAATCTGTATAATTATGTACATTAAATTAATACAGGTGTGAGGTTGTATGTGGAGATGCGAATTATTTTTCTTTCCATGAGTTCAGTAGTAGGCAATAGGCTCAGTTGGATTGCCACACATCAGCACGATTCCTCTGACCACGTCGAGGCAGATATTTGGGTTCCTATTCTGCTGAAAACTATCGCAACTAAAACCATGCAGCAAACCTGTGCCCTGCGGGGAGGCGGGCGAGCTAGAGCCAAGGGGCTGGCCTCAGCACAAGAGGAGAACATGGCAAAGCTTTGTTTTCCAATTATTTGGTAATGAGACTCTCGCTGGAGTTTGGCAGCACAGATTTGAAACAGCCATGCCAGCTCTTGTATATTGTATTGGGCCTTCATAACTCATGATTAAAATTTAGCTGACTTTCCACTGCGTATTTTTTTGAAAGCAGGTTACTTGGCATTTGTGTGTCTGGGCTTTCTCTTCTGAGGCACAGAGGTCGTGTGTTTGCTCTCCAGGAGCAAGGAGAGGCTTGACTGGTGTCAGCCATTTCTGAAGCCAGGGGTGATACGATCAGCTCTGTCTGTGTGTGGTTTTCAGGATTTCGTGTGCGTGCATGCGTGTGGTTTGGTGCGTGGGCTCTTCTTGTGGTGGAGGTGGTGGTTTTTTAAATTCAGGCACTCGTTTTGGGGCCTGACTGCCATTGTTCTTCCTGTGCCCGCTGGCAGCGGGAGCGGCGAGGCAGCGCACGCTGCAGCTCGGCGCGTGTCGGGGAGCCGCGACCCTGCTCCCGGCGCTCCGCCGGCAGCTCCGGCGCCTGCCGCTCGTGCCAGAACTTGGCCGTTTCCTTCTGCGTGGGCGCGCGTGTCCAAGCCTGCGCACGCCTTCCAGGGCAGCGGGAAGGGCTGATGTGGAGCTGGGTACCGTGGGGCGCGGGTTCGGCGCTCTGCTCTCCTGGGACGTGTGCTCGCTTGTGCTTCCGCGGGCGCTGGTTTGCGGATCTTTTGCCCGGCAGTGGAGCTGTCGTCAGCGTTGCTGTGTGGAAGGGGCTCTTCTCAGGATCGACGTGGTGCGTGCGTATGGAAGTCGTGTGTCTTGCAGACGTCCTGGTTGTACCTTGTGACATGCACCTCAAAACGCCTCAAATGATCGTTAAAAGCATTTTCTCCTTTTTTTTTTTTAAGCATCCTAGCCAAAGCAAATAGGATAAAGAATTAGAGCAAGCTGAGGCTGGTATAGCATACTAAACCATGACTCTAACGGCAATTAATGCAAAGGAATGAACATTTTACAGTGCCCTGCAGTTATCCTTAGTTCTCAGTAGTAAAGTGAAATAAACCTGATATCTGTGTACTCACTAGACTAACTGCCATTTTTATTACATTACATGGTTTATTGCTCATTTTCTCTTCTATTTTTCAGGCTTCTCTCAGGCTACTCTCCTTCCCCTTCCATAATGACCCAAGAAAAGAATATTATTTAGTGCCGTTGATTTTTGACACTGAGTTCTGGTACTTGTGCACGGTATGTAGAACTCAACATTTGACTGTAGTATGGTCAAAAGGCCAGGACTGGAGGTAGCTTAGGGAGCCTGTTCTCTTGGGGGGGAAAAATAGGGAAAAGGTGCAGTTTGCAGAGACTTAGACTCTGGTGCCTGAGCTCTGTGATTACACGCATGCCTTGCTAAGCATGGGGTAGTCGCACCAGCTCTGTGGGAGCTGCTCACACGCTTGGTCAGTCTTTGTCTCCCGGTGTCCCAGGTCTTTTGTCAGCTAGGACATTGTCCCACGGGATGAGTGGAGTGGATCTGGTTACAGCAGCAGTGCTCCCTTCAGAAAGATAGGGGAGCTCTGTAATGACGTTGTTGCATACATGTGCAGCTTTGGACTGACATGATAATTTTCAGTAAGTAACTGACTTTTGTCCTTGGAAGAAGTACAGGCAGTACTGCCAGTTTCGTTTCTTTCCCATCGCACAGGTACTAGTTGTACCCTGTTGCTCTCCCACACTTTGTCTCGGCTCTTTAACTTGCAGTAAGTTTGGTGTAGAAACTGTACAAGGAATAGCACACTGGTAGCTTATTCTGGTTGTGGCAACCATGAAACAGATAAGAGAGCAGTTAGTGCTTCCCAAGTCAAGGTTACCATCTCTTGTCCCTAAGGTTTTACTGCTTGTTTATGTGGAGAGGAGGAGATGGGAGAGCCGAGCCACAGCAACTTGCTCCGTGTGTATAATACTGGCGTATGAAGAACGTCTGAGTGAAAACTCGAGGAAATGTGCTCTTCAGGCAAGAAAAAGAATATGTAATGTGTAAGAAAGCACTGTTACTTAATATATTTTTTTTGCTTGGAAGCTATAGTCAGCACATGCTGTAATACTGCTCGCTCGTGATACAGTAGCAGTGCGATGCTTCAGATTTATTACTTTTGGTTTCTCTTTAAAGAAATCCTGACTCTGGAATCAGAAGAATGCTTGTTTTCTCTTAAGCTACAGAAGGAAAAAAAAAAAATCAAAATGACATAAATCAAAAAATATATTAAAGGCCAACAGAACAGATGAAAACTTTTTTGGAAGATTGTCTATAATGTTTGGCAGAAGAGACTAATATGCTGTGGTTTTTGGCTGAATTTGTAAATGAGAAATACTCTAGGGTCTGTCTCCTTGAAATGAGCTGGTTTTGTATATTTTATGTGTATATAGAAAAACACAACAGCAGGGGGGATTTTTGTGTATAGAAGGTATGTATTAAAGTGTGTGTAACTTATGTTTAAGTATGTAAACTGCATTATATAAATTAAATTACAATGTTATACAGAATATTCAAGTGCTACACAGTTTTTGTAGTGCAAACACTCATTAGGTACCTTAATCTTAGCCAACAAATTCTGTATCCTCTTGTTGAATACAGGGCTGGCAGTATATAGATTTTTGTGGAGATCCTTCTTTCTCTAATACGTGTACTTGCACACCTGTAGGTGTACTTCAATGCAGGCATGTTTCCGTAGGGATGTGCTCAGCCTGTTTTCGATGAATGGTGCCGCCTGGGATGGGGAAAGGCGCGCCAGGGCCGCGTGAAGACAGGCCTGCCTCCTGGGGCCTGCCTGCTGTCTGCATGGCAGCGAGCAGCCCAAGTGGGTCCGACTGAGTTGGCTTTGTGTCTGTTCGCTCTTCAGTAAGCTTTTTATGACATGTTTCTTCCCCTTTCAGTGCATTTTTAAATGTATTTGTGTGGCTGTGTTCTATGTAACCGAGTCACACCACAAAGGAGGTAGTGTGGGATAATCAGTTAGAGCCGCTGCTTCCTCCTCCGATGCTTTGGCCTTCTGCCTCTGGTTTCTAGGATGTTTCTGACATTTTAAGCAAAGGGAGTCACCCTTCGGACGGCTTGTGCTGCTTTACTTTTAATCTAGGGAGGCTGTTTAGAGTCAAAAGGTTCTATACCCCTTCTTCCTAGGCTGGGAATCTGGTATGATCTCTGCCCCTGTGATACACCCTGTTATACGCATTGTACAAAATAGATGCCCTTTTCCCTCTTTTCTCCCTAAAAGGAGATTAAAAAGTTTTGCAGGGGAAGAAATTTGAAGCCTCGTACCCCTGTTCACTGCAGTGACACTGTCTGGCACAGTTTGTCCTCCTGAACTCAGCTGCAGACTTAGGGCTCAAGTCGTCTTGCAGAGATCATTGCCATTTGTAAAATATGTCTTTCCATATAGAAATGCATGTGTGTCTGTGTATATAACAGTTCCTGAATCGTCACTGACACTGCTTGAAGTGTTTACGAAGAGAGAGCAACACATGAAAGCTATCAATTAGAAATGACTAGAGCAATGACAAAAGATGTGAAAACAGCTATGGCTTTGGATTCCAAAATAAATCTTCAGGCTGACCCCTTGGGCATGGCTGTTGGGTTTGGACATGATAGCTCTGGAGAAGCAGCAGCCTTCCATCTGCTGCTGGAGGAGGCTTCAAGGTGTTGGCAGTTCGCTTCAAGCTCAGCTGAAGCCAATGGGTGTGGTATATGAACAGACTCCGAAACTGTGGAGACTTACCTCAAAATGTTTCTGACGGAACGCGAGCAGAGCGGTTAGTGCTGGTGAGGCCCGGCAGCGCGCTCAGGAGTGGAGGACGGGGTCGAGCCTACAGCCTGGCCAAGGAGGACGCCTCTCGTCAGGGATGGCGCTGCGGCGGCCTCCATGGTGCTCCGGGTGTCCGGAACGGTGCTGGAAGCCGGCGTTTGGCTCCTCAGGCTGATTTTTCCTTTCCACGATAACTGTTTCCCTAGGTGTAGTAATAATACTCGTAATGCTTCTGAGTTGTGCTGTTTGCAGTGGGGACGTAACAACTAGAAGCTACATGTAAACAGCTTTGTTGGCTACTTTTACTTTCCTTGCTTATATTGTACACCTTAAATGTGCTATTTCTTTTGGCATAATGGCAAAATCGCTGCTTATGGGAGCTGCCGTAGATAATACAAAAAGCTCTTTGAAAAGAGCTTTATCAGAGTACAAAGTACTTGGAATTGAAAACCCCTAGAGGGTTGCTTTATTTTCCCCCTTCATTCAAACTTGTAGTGGTGCAGGATCGAGATACATCATGCCCTATTTTCAGCTGATTTGCATGTTAGAGAGAACGGAGTAATTGGTGTTTAACCAGAACAAAAGAGGATCTGTTTGCTAAAAGAAAAAGAATTCTTGAAGTAGACCCTAATACATATACTGGCTTTGTCTCTTCTCTCATTAAGAATTGAATAGGATGGCCTAGTAATTAGAATGTGGAAGGCATTGCTTTGGTGTTGATGCTTTTTGAGCTAATTGGTTTGAAAATTATATTTGATGTAGCTCTAAGGGATGTTGGCACAACACCTTCTTGGGACATGGACATCCTGTACTCCCGTCTAACTGCAGAAACAGGCACTTTGAGGCAGGGATTTGTCTGTTGGGTTGTTGTGGTGGCGGTGGTTGTTTATTGGCGAGTGTGGTTTTAAAAGGCAGTATTTACCTTCCCAAATGAATACACAGGATACATCCGGCACATGTAAATCATTCTTCTCGTGTTGGTATGGAAAACTTTAAATGACCTTGGAAAGAGATTAGCCCCTCTTTTTCCCAAATAAATATCTAGTTCAGACCTTAGTAAAGCAGAGATTTAAGCTGAATGGGGTTTGGATTTCTGCCTTTCTGCATTCTTGGAAACAGTCGCTGTTTGTCTTTTTTTGACAAAAAGATTAAAGCAAATTTAGAGGTTGAGCAGACTGGAATAAAAGACAGGTCTAGAAACATCCAGATTTGGTTTGTGACGGGGAAGGATTCGCCTCGGCCTTGCCTCCTTCAGTCCTGTCTCCAGTCATGAAGATGTTGGGGAGATGCTGATTGCCTGGGAAGATCCTTCCCTTGGATTCCGGAACAGGATTGCTTTGGTCTGAAAACTTCAAAATTTCAGAATTTTTTGGGGGTCTCCTTTGAATTGCCGAGGAAGTCTTTGCTTTGGACAAGGCCCCTGGATAGCCCTCTTATTTGTATCCTGTATGCGTCCACTGGGATTTAGGGTAGGTGGAGATACTAGGAAATTCAGTGAAGACAGATTTATTTCTTAGACCTAGAGTTAAAGTTAACAAAACAGTAAAGATTCAGCTGTAGAGAATTTAAGTGTATTTTATTCGATAATGCTGCTGTTTTGTGGTAGAAATTTAAGTCTCAAACCTGTTGTTGGTTCTCTGCAGAGCCCTGTATGATCATATTAATAAAGTTTTACAGTGTGATGCAGTTATTTTATGAGGATGAAATGAACTTCTAAAGTCTCCCCAAAGGCTTCTGTGATAAGAACAACACTTGTTTTTAATGACTTTGGGTTCTGGGGAGTATGTCTTTAGCAATGTATTTGTTATTTAAATGGCTCTGGTCTTGCAGTGAGCAGAAGTCTGCCTTTATTTCCTTTTCAAATGTGTCTGCTCCCGTTCTCCTGGTGGGTAGGCCTGTGCCTTTCCTCAGTGTTCTTGTGAGGCTCCTTACAGGTGCGTGTAAGTCACTATTAAAGCGGTGATCCTGCTTTAAGATGTTTTTCTTCTACTACAGCTTCAGTGCCCCTGAGGGCTTTATCTTCACATATCATGGATATCTAAATGTCTTACCTATGCTATCTCTAGATATGAATAGGTGACAGGGAGCTGGATTGCCGATCCTAGTACCGGGTTAGGACCAATCGCCTATGCAGCCTGACCGTGTCCCAGCCAGGGCCGTTGCAAGGCGTCGCGCAGTGATGTCCTACTGGTGTCCCTTGGACCTCTTTGCTGTTGGCTTCTGTCTGTCCGCGTGGCTAACCCCTGCTGGGGATTAGTCTGGGTGGGAGCTCCCCGTTTGTGGAAACCTCCCAGCGCGGACACACGAACGCTGGCCGCAGACTGCTTCTGCGGTGCCGGCCTCTGCTTCCTCCTCCACCTGCGCACGCTGGCGCATTCGTGAGCCAGGCGGCCGTGGCGCACTGGGTGCGTTTGGTGGCGGGCCCGGTATTCAGCATTCGGGGCTAGCCTCTGCAAGGTGGGGTGTTTTGTTTAGCCAGCTTGTACACGAGTGCTGTTACAGCTCACTGTGCCGCAACACGTCAGTGCTCGGTGTGGCTTCTGCCCTGTGGATGTGCCCTCCCGCGCTGGCTGCTGTCCCGAGGCCCCGCTCCTGTGGCCGGGCGCCCGCAGCACCCATGCGGGGCTTTCTCAGAGAGCACCCCGGTGAGGCTGAGCCCGGAGGAGGGGGGAGGAGAAGCTTGCGAGGCCAGGCATAAATCGGAGGCCACAACGCTGATTATTTTTTGAAAACAAACCTCCAGTTTCTTCTTATGCGTCTTCCTTATTTAAAAGTAGGCCTCAAAGCCAGAAGGCTAAAAAGGGGTTAAATAACCTGAAAAAATGCAGTATTTTTCCATTTGGAGTTAAAACAAGATGATGTGGATTGACTCAAAATGAAATTCTTTTTATTTTTTTTAAAGATTTGCCAACAAACTGAAAACATGTTTGTTTAATCATAAGCAAATTTATCCTCCTGTTTTTTTGGTTCTGTTTTGTTTTCAGTTTAGCCAGCAAACTGAAAAATGAAACTTCTGCCAGCGCTGCTTCCAGTTAGGAGTGCTCCGAGAAAGCTGCGTGCATCTCGCCTCTCACGTTTTACCTAGGAACCATCAAAACTTGTTCACTGATTAATACCTTGGAAATTATAAATTAACCATATGGAGCTGCTTCAGTTTAAGTAACTTGTATGTTCTGATGATAGCTAATCCCCTTAAAACGTGTTTTTAATGACCAGTTTGTTTTCACCTGAGGTCATTAACACTAAAAATGGCTGTTAACTGCACCAAAGTCTTTTTTTTTTTTTTTT